>ML241492.1:66241-131430 GCA_005239495.1 Nicotiana undulata | reverse complement strand
ATGACCAAAATCCCGGTTTAAAACAACACTGCCCAGGTATTTACTCATCGCGATCGCGGAAAGAGCTTTGCGATCGCGGAGAATAATTGCCTAGCCTGCCCGGACATCCTCCAGTAGAATAGACATAACCTTTTGCACACAACTCCAAATGACAAATGGTTAAATGTTCTGAAAACTAGACTCAAAGATCTACAACTTTAATGTGTTGGTCATCTTCCAATTCCTTATAGAATTTTAGATATAATCTGTCAAAGTCAGCCCATGTGCAACACAACCTTCTTCTTCAAACTTCCCGGACACCCTGTAGTGTAACAACCATATCTATTTGTACACAAATAAATCATAAATGGTTTACTTTTCTAGAAACTAGACACAAAGGACTACAACTTTCGTTTTTATACTATCTCAAAATTCCTTATAGATTGTGAGATATGAGCCTCCGAAGTCGAGTCAGTGCAGCAGAAGAGTTACTCTACGCGATCGCGAAAGGCTTTCCGCGATCGCGATTCACTGGCATGTTTCTCACATTTTACTCACCGCGATCGCGACCAATTCCCCGCGATCGCGTAGAACACTGCTGTAGCCAAAAACCAGCAGTTATAAATGGCCTAGAAATGGTCCGAAACCACCCCGAAACTCACCCGAGCCCCTTGGGACCTCGTCCGAACGTACCAACAAGTCTGGAAACATATCACGGACTTAGTCGAGGCCTCAAATCACATCAAACAACGCCGAAAACACGAATCGCGCAAGAATTCAACTTTATGAACTTTGAAATTTCTAACTTTCACATCCGACGCCGAAACCTATCAAACCACGTCCGATTGACCTCAAATTTTGCAGGCACGTCATATTTGACATTACGGACCTGCTCCAACTTACGGAATCGCATTCCGACCCCGGTATCAAAATTTCCATTTCCGGTTGAATTCTTCAAAAACCTTTAGTTTTCTATCTTTAGCCAAATGACCTTAAATTGACTTCCGGATATCTGAATCACTTCTGATTCGCGCCCCCAACTCCTGAATCACCATACGGAGCTATTCCCAGACTCAGAATTCCAAACGGATATCAATATTATTGAAATGTACTTCAAGTCAAACTTAGGAAATTTCCTTAAAATACTGACTTTCCACAATATGCGTTGAACTGCTCCCGGGTTATCCAAAACCCGTTCCGGACATACGCCCAAGTACGAAATCATCATATGAACCTGCTGGAACCTTCGGATCCTGATTCCGAGGTCGTTTACTCAAGATTCTAATCTTACTCAATTTCTTCAACTTAATGCTTCTGAAATGAGAATTTTCCTTTAAATTTAACTCCAAACCTCCTGAATTTCAACTCTGACAATACACACAAGTCACAATACCCGAAATGAAGTTGTTCATGACTCCCAACTGCTGAACGACGTGCTAGATCTCAAAATGACCGGTCGGGTCGTTACATTCATAGCCTTTCGTAGTCCGGGTGTGTCAAAGTTTCCTAAGGACCTCATGGGCTCCCGGGCAGTGCTCACACCCAGACATAGTAACCAAGAGTTAAACATGTGCAGTGTGAAAATACCAGCCTCAGTGAGTCAAAGTTCAGAGGGAACTCAAGAGGTTCCCAAAGCAGTGCTCACACTGAGGGGTGGAACTTAGAAATCTAGGAGTAAAGTGAAGTCCTGGGGATGAGTTTGAAAAAGGTTTTGACAGAGATTTAGTAAGAAAAAAATTTAAACAAGAAAGACTGATTCAAAAGAAATGATTTTTGAAAACAAACAGTAGAAGACTTTCATCCAGTGAGATAGTTTGAAAAGATTAGGGCAGCCAGAACAAGCAACATCCTAATCTCAGAGACAACACATGTAGAACAAGAACTAAGATAAGTTTAGCATCCACAAACAGGGTAATGAGGCATTGGGGACAAGTATAGAGCATGTAAGTGTAAGCACACAGTAAGTAGAGTCATACATGGGTTCAGAGTCAAAGAAGTCATAATGGATTCAAGGATCTAAGGTACAGTAGGTATTTAAGAACTACACAGAACAAAGCAATCATAAAGTATAGGTTATAATACCACACAGAAGTTTAGACTAATAATCAAGGCAACATGATTGAATTAGAACCTAAAAGGGATATAAACATGATGAGTTTAAAGAAGGGAGCACATGCTAAAAAGCCATGAAACAGATAGATTAATTGCAAGTTGAACAACAGAACCATAAGCAAAAACAAACTAAGAACAGGATGTATTGAAGTAACAAAAAAATCATGTTGTTTTTTAGACTTGAATTGAAATCTGGACATACCAGTATAAGAGATAGTAAACACAGAATGAGCAAGAGAGATAGCACAATAGTTAGCCTTGGCTTGCAGCCGGCTAACAATTAGGCAGTAGCAAGTAGCACAAGAGAAATAGAGCAGAGATTTTAAGTGTAAGAGATAGTTTTGAGCCACAGTGTTCCTGTTTTTTTTTAGTCTGTCCTAAAGAGAGCATATATATAATAGTTTTAAGGCTAAGTAAATAAGGTAGGAATCATGACAGCATAATAATTCAGGAACTCAGAATCAATCAATCAGAGAATTAAGGCAAGTACTCCCTTAAGTTAATCGAATTAATTCAAACGGTAAGAATATATAAGGCAAGAAGAATCAGTACATGATTAATAAGGAAGGAATCAATTTGTTCAGTAATTATAGAACTCAGAATCAGTTAAAAGAAGAATCAGCCCAAGTCTTCCCTTAATTAAGGTTGTCATTTCAAATGGTAAAGAAGATGTAGCAAATAAGGAAAAAATTCACATAGCAGGAGTATGACAATCAAGGAAAGAATTTCAAACATTGTAAGTACATGATAAGTAATTAGGGCTAGGTACATAAAGTCTAATTAAGGAAATAACAATAAGAATCAATTAATAGTGCAGTCAAACACATAATAAAGTAAAGAATGATCTAAAGTGGTAAAAACAAGAAAAGTAGTCGGAAATCAGTAAAGAGTATCAACACAGAAAATCAGAGGTTTGAAATTAGTACTAATTAAGGGAAAGCCTCATGTATTAAGGGAATATTCAGAATCAATAGAGAATATCGTGTGAAAATCAGTATAGTACTACTCTCAATCATTCAGGGATTCAAGAATGTAAAAAATAGTACTGATTTAAGCGGGACCAACACACATTCGGCAAGAAGCAATAAAATCAAAAGTCCAATAGCATAGCAAAGTAAGAATCACATAGAATCAGGATTCAGGCCAGCACATAGCATTAATTAACAAGACATTATGAGCATGAGTGCAAAAAATAGGTAATAGACGAAATCAGAATCATAAAGGATAATCACGATATAGGCAAAAAGTGAATAGTCAGAAAACCCTAATGAGTACGGTATTGTAAAATCACAGGAAGAATCAGTGGTTACTCATGAGGAAAAACATACAAATCGAAGGAACAAATCAATAAAGACATACTCAGGATTAGCATACAGTGTTAAAACTAAAGTTGTAACATAATAAATCGTGCCAAAAAATGATATTTAACAAAACCGTTTAAGCATATGAGAAAAAATCACAGGACAACACTTAAACTTTGAGGAAATCGTTTCTGAAGAAAAGGTTTTAGAATACCCTAGTTGGAAGTGAATAATCTCTTAGGAAAAAATAGAAAACCTTTAAAGATACATCATAATAACTCGTAATAGACATAGATCTATTGTAGATCTAAAAAGATCGGAAGTTTCAAACATTAGGGTTTTACAGAAAACCTCAGAGAAGATGAGAAGAACCTCGAACAGCACTGGCTCGAGCCTCAAGAGCCATAAACCTTACTCGAAATCAAGCTTTGGAGGCTTAAAGCAAACAGAAACACCATGGGTGTGACTAGACAGGTCCTTGCCCTTTGAGGGCCTTATGGAAGACATTACCGGCATAAGAGAGCCATGAGAGCATGAGGTGATGAAGGTTTCAAGGTCTCCGGCGAGAGGTGGCCGGAGAAGATGAAGAGAGATCGGAAGCTGAAGAGACAGAAGTCTCTAGAAGATACTTAGAGAGAGAGATCAGAGTAGAGAGATGAGAGACGGTGAGCAAATGAGAGGGGTTTGGGGGGTTGGTTCGAATTAATTAAGGAAATAGTGATCTGGGCCGTTGATCTAATTTGATCAACGGCTCAGATTGATCCGGGGTTGGGCCGGGTAGGATTTGGTTTGGGCTGGGTAAGAAATTGGGTTGTTATAATTTGATGGGTTGGGTTAAAATTAGGCTAGAATTTAAATAAAATATGGCTAGTTGTTAAATACTCATAAAATCAAATATATAATTACTAAAATAGCCAATAATTATGCAAAAATAAAATTAATGCCACATGGATAAAAATTAAGGTAATTAGATAATATAAAAATATAAAAATTATTGATTATCGAATTGAAAATAGCATGAATGCGCAATTAGGCCATAGCCGCAAAATTTGTATAATCCTAATTAAATAGTGCCTAATTTGTTAATTTGTGAAATAGTTAAGTCCTAATAGAATTAAATAGGATTACAAATAATATATTGATCTGGAAAACATTTTTAAATTATTTATAATATAATTTAAGAATAATTATTGAATACAAAAAAAATACTAAGTAAATAGAAAATACGAAAAAATTATGGAGAAAATACTACTCACATTAAAAGTGGTTTTAAGGGTAACACGTAGGTTTGAAAATAATTTTGAGGAAAAATTGGGTATCAACAGTTGCCCTTCTTTACCCGGAAAGGATGAAAGAGTTGTCGGGTAAATATATAATGGCCAATTTTGTCCGAGTGGAAATAGTTTGGGAGGTTTAGTCCGCATCCTGGTTTCTGAGCTGCCTACATATCTATGGTTCTACAGGAATCAGGCCGTATGTAGTTCAGAATTCATCGGTGAAGTTTACAAGGGCGGACGCAAGATGCAGGGTTGGGTGAACAAGCGGCTTACAGGGTAGTTAGGAGAACTGGAGCGGGTCTTCTCCTGCCTGCCTGGCTGTTCCTAGCTAGATTTCCTGCGAATGAATAACAAGCATATATCGTGCGTAATTTAAACATGATGCAAATTCCCATTGGACTATGAATGTTGTCTTTGTACGGTTAAGGATGACGTCTTTAGACCATGATATCCTGGGCCATGAATTGCTTGATGCAGGATTCGCATGCCATGAATTGCTTGATGCTCTCAGGCCATGAAGATAGTGCCTCCGAACCATGATGCCTTTGAATAATGATATGCAAACTGATAAAAAGATCCTCAGGCCATGAAATGGCGTTCTCGGGCCATGAAGATGGTGTCTCCGAACGATGACGCCTTTGGATAGGTTGGCGATATTTCAGCCCATGAAAAATGCAGTAGTATGATGTTGACAAGATAGAGCTTAGTCTTGCGAATTGAAGGACAGAGCTTAGCCCGAAAGAAAAGTGAAGTAAATAATGCTTGAGACAGCGCTTATTCTCGAAAAGTAAATTGGAGGCAGAGCTTAGCCTCGGAAGGCAGAAAAGTAGCCTTATGCAGATGGAGACAGTGCTTAGTCTCGAAAGGCAGAAAGGTAGCCTTATGCAAGAATGTAGATGGAGACAGTGCTTAGTCTCGGAAGGCAGAATGGTAGCCTTATGCAAAGATACGAATGCAGATGGAGACAACGTTTAGTCTCGGAAGGCAGAAAGGTAGCCTTATGCAAAAAATACATATGCAGATGGAGACAGCATTTAGTCTCAAAAGGCAGAAAGGTAGCCTTATGCAAGATGTAAATGCAGATGGAGACAGCGTTTAGTCTCAGAAGGCAGAATGGTAGCCTTATGCAATGCAGATGCAGATGGAGACAGCGTTTAGTCTCGAAAGGCAAAAAGGTAGCCTTATGCAAAAAATGCAGATGCAGATGGAGACAGCGTTTAGTCTCGAAAGGATAAATGGTAGCCTTACGCAAGATGGAAGGCAGAATAGTAGCCTTTACGCATGAAATAAAATGACAGTAGGAGTTCTTAGTTGATGATAAATTGCGACACTGTGATTGTTGTGAGCATTGTGATAATTGAAGCATCGTTTGTGCTGATAACCAATGTCGGCATGCGACGACCTTGAGAAGCGTGTCAATGCACGTCATTCGAACGAATAGTATGTTTTGGGCTTTCGCGATCTTTGTGCCTGCATTCAAAGAAAAATCGTGAGTTCTGTAGGGGAAGGTTAGTTCACATTCCCGCTGGCCTTACTTGACTCGTTCGCTGGATCATGATGATAATGTCTGTATCATTGGGGGTAGCTTTGTCTAAACAAGTTGTTTCAATAAATATGCATGATTTTGTAAAAGTATAATATAAGCATATAATCTAAAATAGTTTTAGATGAACCGACGACCGTGACGCGATTCGAGACATTGAAACCTCTCCTGCCACGGAATTTTGAGGGTCCTCCTCAAAATTCTGCCCCAGTTTGATAGGTGAATACTTCTGACTGTTGATCGTGCGGCGATCGGCTGAACTCGTCTCAGAATTTTGAGGGTCCTCCTCAAAATTCTGCCCCAATTTCCAATTATGGGGAAAATGAGATTTTATTGAATTGTGACCGAACCCATAGGGCTACCTATGTATCCCCTCTTAAACGGGAATCAGGTCAGGCGTAGTTCAATTTACATTGTTGACAAAATCATAAAGAGTTACACATAGTAGCCTTTGACTGCATTTGAATTGATATGTATTGGCCAGACTTCTCCGTCCATTTCTGCAAGTATGAGTGCTCCTCCTGTCAGTACTCTGTGAACCATGTACGGACCCTGCCAGTTGGGAGAGAACTTCCATTTGGCTTCGTCTTGGTGTGGGAAGATTTTCTTTAGCACCAGCTGCCCTGGTGTGAATCGTCTCGGCTTGACTTTCTTGTTGAAGGCTCTGGTCATTCTGTTCTGATATAGCTGACCATGACAAACCGCATTCATTCTTTTTCTGTCTATGAGAGCTAGTTGCTCATAACGATTTCTTACCCATTCTGCGTCGTTGAGCTCAACTTCTTGTATAATTCTTAGAGATGGAATTTCAACTTTAGCAGGGAGTTTGCCCGGTTGATGTGCGGACCGTGGGGCGATATCCCAATAAGGCGAATGACAACTTCTCGTGCCACTGCTTGTGCCTTTCTATCATCTTCCTTAGTATCTTCTTGATGTTTTTGTTGGCGGCCTCTACGACTCCATTAATTTGAGGTCGATAGGCTGTGGAATTCTTGTGTTTGATCTTGAAAGTTTCACACATAGCTTTCATTAAGTCACTATTGAGATTGGAACTATTATCGGTGACGATTGACTCTGGCATTTCGAACCGGCAAACAATGCAGTTGCGGAGGAAATCGGCCACAACTTTCTTGGTAACTGCTTTGTAGGAGGCTGCTTTGACCCATTTAGTAAAGTAATCAATGGCGACCAGAATGAACCTGTGTCCGTTGGAGGCGGTAGGCTCGATTGGTCCAATGACGTCCATGCCCCAGGCGGCGAACGGCCACGGGGAACTTGTTGCATTAAGCTCACTCGTCCATGTATCTGACAGTGGTGGCATTTTCGAACGTACTGGATGCAGTCCGTTTCCATAGTCATCCAGAATTAACCAGCTCGGAGTATCTTCTTTGCTAATACGAACCCATTCATATGCGGACCGCAGGCCCCAGCATGAATTTCTTCTAGTAGTTTTGATGCTTCTTTTGCGTCGACACACCTTAATAATCCCAAGTCGGGAGTTCTCCTATACAGTATTCCTCCGCTGTGAAAGAAATTGTTAGACAATCTCCGAAGTGTGTGTTTCTGAGTGGCATTTGCAAGCTCCGGGTATTCTCCTTTTGCCAAGTATTCCTTGATGTCATGGAACCAAGGATTACCATCTGCTTCTTCTTCGACATGGGCACAGTAAGCCGGCTGATTATAGATTTTCACTAGAATGGGATCAATGAAGTTTTTGTCTGGATGCTGAATCATAGACGACAGAGTAGCCAATGCATCGGCGAACTCATTCTGGATTCTAGGGACATGCCGGAATTCTATCTTTGTGAACCTTTTTCTCAACTCATGAACATGATGCAGATAGGGTAGTATCTTGGAATTCTTGGTTGCCCATTCTCCTTGTACCTGATGTACCAATAAGTCTGAGTCACCAATCACTAACAGCTCCTGGACGTTCATTCAATGGCCATGTTGAGCCCTAAGATGCAGGCCTCATATTCAGCCATGTTGTTGGTGTAGGGAAATCTGGGTTTGGCGGATACTGGATAATGTTGGCCGGTCTCTGATACTAGGACTGCTCCAATACCGACTCCCTTGAAGTTTGCTGCTCCGTCAAAGAACATTCTCCAACCATCGTAGGATTCTGCAATGTCTTCTCCTACGAATGATAACTTTTCATTAGGAAAATACGTTTTCAGGGGTTCGTATTGTCCGTCCACGGGGTTCTCATCAAGATGGTCTGCTAATGCCTCCCTTGACCATTTTTTGAGTCATGTAGATAATTTCGAACTCGCTCAGTAGGATTTGCCACTTGTCTAGCTTACCAGTGGGCATAGGCTTCTGAAAGATGTACTTCAGTGGAAACATCCTTGATATGAGATATGTCGTGTACGCACAGAAGTAGTGCCTCAGCTTCTGCACGACCCAAGTCAAAGTGCAGCATGTGCGTTTCAATAAAGAATATCGGGCCTCGTACGGAGTGAACTTCTTGTTGAGATAGTAAATGGCTTGCACTTTTCTCCCTGTTTCATCATGTTGCCCAAGAACGCAACCGAAAGCACCATCCAGTACGGCAAGGTAGAGTAGCAGGGGTCTACCTGGCTCAGGTGATACCAAGACCGGCGGTGTTGACAAATACTCTTTGATTCTGTCAAAAGCCTTTTGACAATCCTCAGTCCACTTAGTTGCGGCGTCCTTGTTCAGCATCTTGAAGATCGGCTCACAGATGACTGTAGATTGTGCTATGAATCGACTGATGTAATTAAGCCTCCCTAAGAAGCTCATAACATCTTTCTTGTTCTTTGGCGGTGGTAGTTCCTGAATGGCTTTGACAATGACTGTAATTCATGCTTGGCGCAATTGTCAATTAGAATGTGTATATTTGGCAAGGGGAAGTCATTTTAGGACTGGCCCGGTTGAGATCCCGGTAGTCGACACAGACTCTGACCTTCCCGTCTTTCTTCGGCATAGGTACAATGTTGGCTAACATTGTCGGGTATTCAACCACCCGGAGGACTTTGGCGTTGATCTTCTTGGTAACTTCTTCTTTGATTTTCAAACTTATGTCAGGTTTGAACTTTCTGAGTTTTTGTTTTACCGGCGAGCATGTTGGATTGGTTGGCAACTTGTGAGCCACAATGGACGTACTTAGACCAGTCATGTCGTCATACGACCAGGCGAATATGTCTTCATACTCCTTTAAAAACTCTGTGTATTCTTTCTTTTTGGACGGTGACAAGTGAATGTTGATCCGTGTTTCCTTGACGTTTTCTGAATCTCCCAGGTTGATAACCCCAGTCTCATCCAGGTTGGACTTAGGTATGGTTTCAAAGTTTTCGACCTCTTTAACAATCTCATCGGGTATATCATCTTCATCTGAATCAATGTCTGTTTGTTGCGTCGTCTCGTTGCACATCACAATCATCGGTTCATCAAGACAAGTAATAGTAATGTTGTATAGATGAAGTAATGAGAGAAAAATAGTAACAATAAATATAGGATTCGTAAGGGAAATTATAAGATGCTTTGATAAATTGCATAATAGTTCTGAACATTGAGGATCTTATTGCAGGAATTGAAAATGCAGAAAAGGGAAAATCATTTAGTAAAAACAGTAAGCTTGTTTTAGCCTTGCTACCCCGAGGCTCGTCGGGCTTTGGTGGTCCTGATAGACCAGTTCTTGAGAGATGTCCCCTCGCTTACAGCATGTATGGAAGGGCCTTCCTCCCCCTCCTCCTCGAGAACAACACAGCAATCCATATCGTCGTTCTCTAGGAACAAATTCCTCATTGCTGCAAGTGCTTCCTCTTCGTCTGATCCATAGATAATGTCGGCCTTCTTGAAGGTCTGTTCCAGATGAGGTAATGGCTGCTCTAAAGGGTAGTAGGGACCGCGCCACGGTGGTGACCAGTCGTTGAATTATTCCCAGGTGTATTCATACCCCAGACCGAAAGTAGTACCATGTTTCTTGAGCTTGATGGGCTTCGTGATCCCTTGGAGGTTCTTACCGAGACCTTTGCCTGGCTCGTACCCCTCCCAGTTTAGGATGCTCTCGATCTTACTATCCCACTACTTGTCATTGTCGATAGCATTGACCCGTTCAATGTGGTGGTAATTTCCTCCACCCAGCTTTCTTCTTCCCTCGATGACCGGGATAGTCTGGCAACCATAAATATTATTGCTACCGTCACCGTGAATAATCACCTCTTGGTGATTCCACTCGAATTTTACCACCTGATGCAGTGTTGACGCTACGGCTCCAGCAACATGGATCCAGGGTCGCCCCAATAGCAGGTTGTAAGATGCCGGGACGTCTATCACTTGGAAGTCCATTTCAAACCAAGCCGGTCCCATCTGTAGACATAGACTAATCTCCCCAATAGTAGACCTTTGAGAACCATCGTAGGCTTTTACGTTGATCGCTCCCTCTCTTATCTCATGCAGTCCTTTACCCAACTTCTTGAGTGTTATCAACGGACAAATGTTAAGACTGGAACCTCCATCTATCAAAATCCCTGTGATGAAATGATCTTCGCATTGCACGGTGATGTGCAGTGCTTTGTTGTGCCCCAATCCCTCGGTGGTAACTCATCTTCATGGAAGGTGATCTTGTGACTCTCCAACACTTGGCCCACCATATTGGCGATTTCCCCGCTACTGATGTTGTTTGGTACATACGCTTCACTCAACACCTTCAACAGAGAACTTCTGTGCGTCTCGAAATTCTGCAGCAAAGAGAGGATGGATATTTGTGCTGGTGTCTTGTTCAGCTGGTCGATGACTGAATACTCCTTAGCATGTACTTTCCTCCAAAGGTCATCTGAACCTGTTTCAATAAGGGGAGGCCGGTTGGCAGCTTGCTTGCTTGACTCATCCAGATGCTCAGGGGTATAGACTCTACCAGTTCTCGTCATACCCTGTGTTGCGACAGCTTCCTCAGACCTACTCTTACCTTTCCTTCTCGCCTCGGCAGTATAGTCCCAAGGGATAGCGTTCGAGTAGAAAGGTGGCATGGTCAACATCGCCACTAGAATTGGTGCGGCTATCCTTACTTATAATGGAACATGTGCGTTGGGTGGAAACACTGCAACCTCAAATAGTGCGGGTGAATTTTCCGGAGACACACACTCAACTTCAATCGGCACTGGTGTCTTTGCAGGTGGCGCTGCTTCAAACTCGAGTGGTACGGACATATTCACCTCAACATCACCAGATGGTTGAATCTGGACTATGATTGGGTTGAGGGTGACTGTTGGTTTCTTTGGATCATCGCCTTCTGCGATCAACCCGATTGATCCCTCAGGATCCCAATCATCTTCTATCTTAATCATATGGATACCTCCATCCTTATGATCTGGCAAAGGATTATTGCGGACGTTTAGAGCGGGCTCTTTTGCCACAATAAGCTTGTTGTCAATGAGAGCCTGTATCTTGTCCTTCAGAGAACGGCATTCTTTGATGGTGTGTCCTTTCATGCGAGAATGGTATGCACAAGATTTGTTCGGGTTAACCCACTGAGAAGGATTCTCAGGGGTGGCAGCAGGGATAGGTGTTACGTAACCAGCAGCTTTGAGCTTTTCATACAGCTGGTCAATGGGATCGGCTATGGTGGTGTATTGTTTTGGAGGGCGGCGATCAAAGTTAGGATGAGGCCTAGGGATGTTTTGAAGGGTAGGGGGTGATTGGTAATGAGATGGCTGGGAATTATAAGTATGGTAGACGGGAGCGAGTTGGGAGTATCTAGGTGAGATAGGTTGATACGTGGGTGGTGGAGATTGGTATGTGGGTGGTGGAGCTTGGTATGTGGGTGGTGGAGCTTGGTATGTGGGTGGTGGAGCTTGGTAATTCGAGGTTGACTGGTATGTGAGTGGAGGTGTTGGATAAATTTGGTATTTGAGTGAGGATTTGACTCTTTGTGCAACCATTACAGCTCCCACGCCCCTCTTCTTAGACACACCACCTGACTGTAAAGCCTTGTTAGTGGCTTGCAAAGCTTAAAAATTTGTAACCATACCGTTCTTGATACGTTCTTCAATCCGCTCTCCCAACTTGATAATGTCGGAGAACTTGTGGCCTTCAACCATCATTAGTCGTTCATAATACTGCGGGTCCTGAGCCCGGACAAAGAATTTGTTCATCTGCTCCTCCTCTAGAGCAGGTTTGACTTTAGCATCTTCATACCTCCAACGAGTAGCATACTCGCGAAAGGTTTATGTGGGTTTCTTCTTCAGGTTTTGGATGTAGAATACATCTGGTGCGTTCTCTGTATTGAATCTAAACCTGTCCACGAAGTCTGTTACCATACCTACCCAGTTTGACCATTTCTTGGGGTCTTGGCTGATGTACCAAGACAGTGCATCTCCCTTCAAACTCCTCATGAACAGCTTCATGCGGATTCTTTCATCATTTCCTACGCCGACCAATTTGTCACAATAGGTCCTCAGATGGACCCTCGGATCACCAGTACCATCAAACATTTCGAACTTTGGAGGTTTGTACCCCTCGCGCAGTTCGACATCAGGTTGTATACAAAGGTCTTCATAATTCAACCCTTTGATTCCCTTGGTTCCTTCAACACCTTAAACTCGGCTAGTCAGCTTCCCAAGCTCCTCGGCCAAGTTTTTTATAAGTAAATCCTTTTTGTCAGACTCGGATATATGTGTGACAGGCGGAGTGGTGTGGGTCACAGTTTCCACATAGATAGGATTGTTGTAGGCGTGAAAATGGTCCTTCGTGGGGTTTTGAGGTTCGGGGATGAGTGTTGGAGTGTTGTGGCAGGCATTGCACTGTACCGGGAGAGTTTGGTTCTTTGGGGGAGCAGTGTGATGATGAGGTGCAGGGTGACTCTGCTGTCTTGGGATATTCAGTGGAGGTGTAAGGTTCTGAGCATTTGGAAAGTTGATGTTTGGGACGTTGAGGGAAAATGACAGGTTGGCCAAATTTCGGACCTGGTCGAGTTCTTCTTGAAACTTCAGCAATTTTTGGTCCAGTGGTGACATATTCTCATGCAAGACCTGAATACCTCGGCCGTCAGTGGCCTCTACCTGTTCAACCGTATTTTCCTTCCTGATACCGCTGGATTCTGCCATCTTACTTTTGCCTTTGTTTCTGCCTTTGGGAGGACTAGGAGGAGGAGTAGGTGGAGGCCCCTTGGATCTTGTGCGATAGGCTGATGATGCCAGAATGCACGAACTAACCTTTGGGGAGGAGAATAATAATAAAAGAAATAAAAACAAAAAGGTAACCAAGTCAGTGAGGATTATGAAAAAGAATATTGCGGTATTTAAACACAAAATGCGGAAATGTAAAGCGTGTCCTTAGTTGGGAACCTCTTTGTGCCCGAGGTAGGCCTAGCGACAAATTAATTTGGAGAACTTAAAGTGTTAAATGCCTCATTTTATTGATAAGAAAAATAGGCAAATCTCAAAACGAATCTAAATAACGGAAGATAAAAGTCACTAATGGTCATTGGTCTTATTACATCAACAAAGAAGATAAAAGAAAACACCCCTATCTACTGGGTCCCAGAAGGACCTTCCCCAGATTCGGCATTCCTGCTTCCCTCGATCAGCTTTCCCAACTCGCGAAGACCCAGCAATAGGTAAGTTCTGGCTAGATATCCCCCTTTAGCTCCCTCAGCCTTTTGGCAAGTCTCGATCCTTTTGATGAATTTCTCCTCCAGCTCAACTATACCTCGTTCTAAGTATCCCAGCCTCTTGTTAGTGCTGACGGCCATATCCTTCCATTCCTCGATCAGCTTCTTGTTGGACTCATGTATCTTGTGATGGTCATCCTCACATTCACGGATCCTTTTGCACAGCTGGTTGAACTTAACTCGTGCTGCAGCCATTTCATCTATAACCCTGTGACCTCGAATGAACCCCGGCTCGATTTGACCACCCAGATCTTCTTCTAACCAACCAAGATAGAAAGGAGTACAACCGGTGTGATACCTGTCCGGCTCGATGGTATCCTTCTCAAGCATAATCTTGCAGTGCCATAGGTGATGAGCTTGGCATTTATGAGGGTTGTCATCATTCTGAAAGTCTGCTCGAAGATGGCTCATTTTCTCGACCCTAGGTATGACCTGCTTCCTGCCTGCTTGCCTCATGACTCGGAGAGGGGCGTAAGGGTATATCCCCCTTAGACCGATTAGTATTAGGAAAGAAGCATCTTGGGATCGAATGATAAACTCGTCTGTCGGGAATCACTCAAACATCCATTGAATCTATTCCTCAGTCAGGTTACCAAAAAGCTCGACCCATCCCTCGGCGTTCTCAGGATGAGCGAACATGTCGGGAATATAATTCATTCGCTTTGGGTGATGGAAAGCGATGTGGTCATCCCAAATCCTTCGATGGATGTATTTTCGGTATTCGCCTCTTTGAAGATGTTCCATGAGCCAAATTGAAGTAATAAGTTGCAACCTTCGAAATGCTTTGCTCCCTTTTGACACATTTCCAAGGCCCTATATATGTCCGCAATGATCATGGGCACAATGCTGAAGTTTTGCCCGTCTATTCCTTCCATTAGTGTCTTAGTTACCATGGCCAAACTAGTATGAATCCTTTCCTTTTTCATCGGGAACGCAATCAGACTCAAAAAGCATACCATAAACACGAACACTCGGCGATGGATGTGCCCCTGAGAAGTGATAGCAAACTCATCCTAGTAGATGCGGTATGATTTTCTATGACCGTACCTTTCATACAAATAGTCGAAAGGAATGTATGAATCCCTCAGACATACCAATTCTGTATTCTTCTTCAGACCCATCATCTTGAGAAAACCTCTGCCTGTGCGGTTCTCAGGCATTAGAAACCCCGGAGTTTCCCACACTAAGTTAGCCAGTCCCCCTATTTCTTCCAACAAAGGAGTCATTTCAATGTTCCCAAAACGGAACACAGATCTTTCGCAATCCCAGAAAAAAGTGGCAGCCTCTATCATCATTTTTTTTGGCTGGATTTCTAGGAGGGATGGTAGATTGCCCAGGTGTTTTCTGACGATAGTTTTGTCACTAGAATGGAGGTCCTCCCACCAACTTAGCAGTCTTGGGTGAATATTGAAAACCATACCGAATCTGGGGATTTCGTGCCTCATTTTCTGCAAAGCAAATAAGGTTAGGCCCTTTCCCCACCGGACTCAACTATTTAACATCAATAATTAGCAGGGAGCATTTAGTTATCCAAATAAATGCACAGAACGTGAGGGTGTCCGTTTCGGTTTAGGGAAACCCAGTGGACTTTGGACAAGGCTATCTTAAAGGCTATTATGCGGACAACACGTTAGCCTGGCTAGGTTTGACCATGATGCATGCAACCGTATAACGGAGTAAGCTTTATATGGGATTTTAGACTGGTACCCTTGAGCGAACAACTCAAAGGGGAAGGCACGGAACTGTCGACTGCACCGCTGATCGACTAGGTTTACCGCAAATACGCCTTTCCGAATTTAAGGGGTAATAATATAGGAAGAGCGCAACCACTCATCAAAAGCGTTGCTATAGTATTTTGTTTGGCACGAGTGGAGTATTAATGTTGAACACGATATGCAATAAATAAGCATTTAAACAGATAGTCATGTATTTGCACGTTAAGAAAAGCGGTAAATACAACAGTTATGATTGAAAGTAGTTACAAAAGAAAACAAAGAGACGTGTCAGTTTCGTTTTGTGAAATAAATACTTGAAAGAAGTAAACAATTAATTTCACGTAATAGGGAAGAGGAAAGGGTGCAAGCATTAAACAAGTTAAAGGTACAAATTCACGGAACTATTTGTAATGGTAAAAGCCTAGGTATAGTCCCCAGCAGAGTCGCCATGCTGTCGCGCCCCCTTTTTTCCTCGCGGAAGATCGGGTTTATGATATTTTGACAACTCTTTTAAAGGAAGAGGGTTATTAAAAGAGAAGAGTCGCCACCTAACGATTTTTTAAGGTGCGTTAGGGCACATAGAGTAATTAACTCATGAAACTAGTTTGCATCACCAGAGATCGGGTAAGGGATTGAAGTTATCCCGATGGGAAGGTATTAGGCACCCCTCAAGATCCACAAATGTGGTTCCCGGCCAAATAGTTTTCGTGAATTCGTACAATTAACAAATAACAGGTAAAGGGGGGCTCAAGTAAAAGGGGATTTAAACAAGTGTTCAAGTTATTGAATTTTGGAAAGGAAAAGAACTAATATAATATTTAAAGGAGGGATATCCTAGGTTTAACATAATATAAATCACATCAATGCAATACCCGATAGACACTCCTCAAAGAGGGGCTACACGTGGTATTAGCACACCGGTCATCATATCCATATTCTATCCTTCCCCGCCCGTAGAGGTGATTAAAGCGTGTGTTTGGTCACAAGCTCTATCGCGTGCTATTACCCGTCCCATCCTATCAGTCCCGGAGGGGGCTAGGACTACTATCCTAAAAGAAAGTACTAGGCTGACCCCTAGGTTAAAAGGACAAGATTCTAAGCGACATACAACGACAATTAGGACTGCAGATAAAGGAAAACAAATAAGAGCAGATACGAGGCCCAAGTATTCCTCCACAGATTATGCACATAATTAACACGACTCAAACACAAGTAAGGCCTTATGAACTTCAGAATCCTAAGGCATGATATCTAGGCTAGAATGCAATAGTGAGGCAGCTTTATTACTGAATTTAGTGAAGAAATTTTATCAGTTTCTTACTTACTGATTTTAACCAGTTAATAGTCAAGCAGTAGATATAAAGGAGCATACTTTCAATTTTAAACGGGTTTAGCACCTAAGGCTTGCCTAGGCGTACCAATTACTACCGAAAGTTGTTCAAGTCGCACATGTTCTAAATGTCCAGATTTTAAGAATAGTTAATGAACGTGGATGAGTCTGTTATCCATATTCAGACTAGGGGTGCTTAAACGAATACAAATGCAATCCTAAGGAGCATGATATTTAATGCAAAGAAAATGCAGAATGATGCAAGACCTAAACATGAGATTCTAATGCATGAACGTTTCAGTATCAGAACGTGTTTAGAAAAGATGTAGAAGGACTTATTACGCATTTGTCTTAAGGCAGAACATCGCAGTTTCACAAAAAAACACTTATTTATTAGTTTGTAAAGCCTAATACATGATTCTTAGGTGTACATGGCAGCATATAAAGTAATGCAAAGTACATATTCTAACACAGGATTTTCCTAAATGACATGAGGATGAACATGCTGAAATAGTATCCACATAACCTAAGGAACATGATTTCTAATGCAAAATCAATAATTGTTGGGTTAATATTATTACTTAGCCTAGAAACAGGATTTCTAAGTGGTGATCAATGGCAAAATAAGATGCTGAAGCAGTAAACCTAAGAACATGATATTTATGGCATGCTTGGAATGCATTGAGACCTAAGCATGAATTATAATGCATACATAGGAAATATAAACCTAAGGCATGGTTGCTACCCATTTCTAGAGCTAACCTATGTAACTACCCTCCCCTTTTCACTATCCATCCCCGAATATTCGTTTACAAATTATTACAGGCTAGGAATTATGAATTACATAACCAAAGAAAAATAAGAGTTAAACATGTGCAGTGTGAAAATACCAGCCTCAGTGAGTCAAAGTTCAGAGGGAACTCAAGAGGTTCCCAAAGCAGTGCTCAGACTGAGGGGGTAGAACTTAGGAATCTAGGAGTAAAGTGAAGTGCTAGGGATGAGTTTGAAAAAGGTTTTGACAGAGATTTAGTAAGAAAACAATTTAAACAAGAAAGACTGATTCAAAAGAAATGAGTTTTGAAAATAAACAGTAGAAGACTTTCATCTAGTGAGATAGTTTGAAAAGAGTAGGGCAGCCAGAACAAGCAACATCCTAATCTCAGGGACAACACATGTAGAACAAGAACTAAGATAAGTTTAGCATCCACAAACAGGATAATGAGGCATTGGGGACAAGTATAGAGCATGTAAGTGTAAGCACACAGTAAGCAGAGTCATACATGGGTTCAGAGTCACAGAAGTCCTAGGGGATTCAAGGGTCTAAGGTACAATAGGTATTTCAGAACTACACATAACAAAGCAATCATAAAGTATAGGTTATAATACCACACAGAAGTTTAGACTAATAATCAAAGCAACGTGATTGAATTAGAACCTAAAGGGGATATAAACATGTTGAGTCTAAATAAGGGAACACATGCTAAAAAGCCATGAAACAGATAGATTAGTTGCAAGTTGAACAACAGAACCATAAGCAAAAACAAACTAAGAACAGGATGAATTGAAGTAACAAAAGAATCATGTTGTTCTTGAGACTTGAATTGAAATCAGGACATACCAGTATAAGAGATAGTAAACACAGAATGAGCAAGAGAGATAGCACAATAGTTAGCCTTGGCTTGATGCCGGCTAAAAATTAGGCAGTAGCAAGTAGCACAAGAGAAATAGAGCAGAGATTTTAAGTGTAAGAGATAGTTTTGAGCCACAGTGTTCCTGTTTTTTTTAGTCTGTCCTAAAGAGAGCATATATATAATAGTTTTAAGGCTAGGTAAATAAGGTAGGAATCATGACAGCATAATAATTGAGGAACTCAGAATCAATCAATCAGAGAATTAAGGCAAGTACTCCCTTAGGTTAAGGGAATTAATTCAAACGGTAAGAACATATAAGGCAAGAAGAATCAGTACATGATTAATAATGAAGGAATCAATTTGTTCAGTAATTATAGAACTCAGAATCAGTTAAAATAAGAATCAACCCAAGTCTTCCCTTAATTAAGGGAGTCATTTCAAACGGTAAAGAAGAGGTAGCAAATAAGGAAAGAATTCACATAGCAGGAGTATGACAATCAAGGAAAGAATTTCAAACATTGTAAGTACAGGATAAGTAATTAGGGCTAGGTACATAAAGTCTAATTAAGGAAATAACAATAAGAATCGATTAATAGTGCAGTCAAACACATAATAAAGTAAGAGAATGATCTAAAGTGGTAAAAATAAGAAAAGTAGTCGGAAATCGATAAAGAGTATCAACACAAGAAATCAGGGGTTTGAAATTAGTACTAATTAAGGGAAAGCCTCATATATTTAAGGGAATATTCAGAATCAGTAAAGAATATCATGTGAAAATCAATATAGTACTACTCTCAATCATTCAGGGATTCAAGAATGTAAAAAATAGTACTAATTTAAGCGGGACCAACAGACATTAGGCAAGAAGCAATAGAATCAAAAGTCCAATAGCATAGCAAAGTAAGAATCACATAGAATCAGGATTCAGGCCAGCACATAGCACTAATTAACAGGACATTATGAGCATGAGTGCAATAAACAGGTAATAGACGAAATCAGAATCATAAAGGATAATCACGATATAGGCAAAAAGTGAATAGTCAGAAAACCCTAATGAGTACGGTAGGGTAAAATCACAGGAAGAATCAGGGGTTACTCATGGGAAAACACATACAAATCGAAGGAACAAATCAATAAAGACATACTCAGGATTAGCATACAATGTTAAAACTAAAGTTTTAACATAATAAATCGTGCCAAAAATTGATATTTAACAAAACCGTTTCAGCATATGAGAAAAAATCACAGGACAACACTTAAACTTTGAGGAAATCGTTTTTGAAGAAAAGGTTTTAGAAAACCCTAGTTGGAAGTGAAGAATCGCTTAGGAAAAAATAGAAAACCTTTAAAAAAAACATCATAATAACTCGTAATAGACATAGATCTATTGTAGATCTAAAAAGATCGGAAGTTTCAAACATTAGGGTTTTACAGAAAACCTCAGAGAAGATGAGAAGAACCTCGAACAGCACTGGCTCGAGCCTCAAGATCCATAAACCTTACTCGAAATCAAGCTTTGGAGGCTTGAAGCAAACAGAAACATCATGGGTGTGAGTAGACAGGTACTTTCCCTTTGAGGGCCTTAGGGAAGACATTACCGGCATAAGAGAGCCATGAGAGCATGAGGTGATGAAGGTTTCAAAGTCTCCGGCGATGGGTGGACGGAGAAGATGAAGAGGGTCATCGGAAGTTGAAGAGACAGAAGTCTCTAGAAGAGACTTAGAGAGAGAGATGAGAGACGGTGAGCAAATGAGAGGGGGTTGGGGGGTTGGTTCGAATTAATTAAGGAAATAGTGATCTGGGCCGTTGATCTAATTTGATCAACGACTCAGATTGATTCGGGGTTGGGCCGGGTAGGATTTGGTTTGGGATGGGTATGAAATTGGGTTTTTATAATTTGATGGGTTGGGTTAAAATTAGGCTAGAATTTAAATAAAATGTGGCTAGTTGTTAAATACCCATAAAATCAAATATATAATTACTAAAATAGCCAATAATAATGCAAAAATAAAATTAATGCCACATAAATAAAAATTAAGGTAATTAGCTAATATAAAAATATAAAAATGATTGATTATCGAATTGAAAATAGCATGAATGCGCAATTAGGCCATAGCCGCAAAATTTGTATAATCCTAATTAAATAGTGCATAATTGGTTAATTTGTGAAATAGTTAAGTCCTAATAGAATTAAATAGGATTACAAATAATATATTGAGCTGGAAAATATTTTGAAATTATTTATAATATAATTTAAGAATAATTATTGAATACAAAAAAATATACTAAGTAAATAGAAAATACGAAAAAGTTGTGGAGAAAATACTACTCACATTAAAAGTGATTTTAAAGGTAACATGTAGGTTTGAAAATAATTTTGAGGAAAAATTGGGTATCAACAAGAGTAATGATGAGTACGTCAACTCTGTAGTAATGAAAATAAATCACAGTCTTATGAATAAGAAACACACAGCATAATTACACCAATCCACAAAACAGTAAAATACCACGGTTCAAATAAGTGTATATAAGTTCAAACCAGTTTCCGTAAAATTCTTTAAAACAAGTATATTTTCCCGTATTTCTCGGTAAAACTCTCAAAATATCAGTTTGAAAAATGAAGTGAATCATGGTCAAAACTCAATAAAATATCATCATACATCTGCCCCTCGGGCCATAATCATCACTCGTAAATATTCCCTCAGCACCTCACCATCTCTCTGTAACAGTCACTCGGCACCTCACAATCACTCATGCCTCCCAATCACTCGTCACTCGGCACTCGACACTCGCATTCAGTAGGTACCTGCGCTCACTGGGGGTGTGTACAGACTCCGGAGGGACTCCTTAAGCCCAAGCGCTATAAATAAGCCAAATCATGGCATCGATCACTCTCAGGAACTCGGCCTCACTCAGTCAGACACTCTCAATATGCCACTCGGGCCATAAATATACCGGGCTCTCGACCCAAAAATAGTATTTCATTTTCAAGAAATAATATCAACATACTCTGAGTGTCAAAACAATTATCAAGAAGGACTGAATAAAAAATCATAACATATCAAGTGAGGAATATCAGTAAAATAGCCCCCAAGGGGTTAAACAGATCGGCACTAGGCCCCAAACATGGCTTACAACCCAAATATATCAAAACTATATCAATACTATTAAGGATAGGCTTTAAAAGCGATTTCGCAACTCAATAGTCGCCTAAAAAGGAATATATTTCCAAATTTCCAATTTGTGCACTCCAAAACAGTGAAAGGATGCAAAGTCCGGGGTTTCATACCCTCAGGACAGGATTTAAAGACATTACTTACCTCGAACTAGCCCGAAAAGCTACTCTGCAACACGCTTGCCTCTCGAATCAACTTCCGAGTACTCCAAATCTACCAAGTTCAGATGTTTATCATCAAATTATGCTAAATGAATGAATTCCAATTGAAAAATATCGATTTTAAGCACAAAACCCGAAATCAGTCAAAACCCGACCCCTTGGCCCGCATCCCGGAACTTGAAAAACTTTATACCAAAATTTTCTTCATCATCTCACGAGTCTGTACATATAAAGAACTCGAATATCGGAGTTTGTTTGACCCCTCAAATCATCCTCAGAAAGTCTCATAATCTCAAGCCCTAACTCCACCTTTTTTTACTGATTTTCATGAATTAAACACTGATATTTTGTTCCTTAATCATAAATAATCAAGTTTTAGGGTCCAAAATCCTTACCTCTATGAAGAACAATGATTTCCTCTCTTCAAAATCGCCTCAAAGCTCTTTAACCGTTCAAAAATGGTGTAAAAGGGTTTAATGGTCGCGGAGGGTTTATTCAAATACTGTTCACGCGTTTTACTGTTCACCCGAGTTACTGTTCATCCGAGTTACTGTTCATGCTACTGTGAAAAAATGCAACAACTTTTCTTCTAGTCTAAATTGATCTGTTAACCTTTCGAAATCCACCCGAGGCCCTCGGAAATCTCAACAAATATACCAACACGTCCCATAACATCATTCGAACTTAGTCGAGCCTTCGAAACACCAAAAACAACATCAAAACACCAAAATCACATCAAATTCAAGCCTATGAACTTTGAAATTCTTAAATTCCACCAACGACGCCGAAACTATCCAAAACAACTCCGATTGACCTGAAACTTTGCATACATATCCAAAATGACATTACGAACCTGTTCCAACTGTCAGAATTCCATTCCGACCCCGATATCCTATTTTCCACTACCGACCGGAAATCGCTAAAAACTAACTTTCGCCAATTCAAGCCTAATTCTACACCGGACATCACAAAAATATTCCGGACACACTCCTAAGTCCCAAATAACCTAACGAAGCTATCTGAGCCATAAAATCCGCATTCCGAGGTCATTTACCAAAAGCTACTTTTAGAGACTAAGTGTCTTAATTTCTTCTATAATCATTCCAAGCCCGAGCTAACCAACTCTAATACATCATGGACAGTATAACCAACCTATGACAAGGAATTAACAGTAAATATAATGCAGATTCTACGTAACGACCGACCGGGTCGTTACATTCTCCCCCTCTTAAACAAACGTTCGTCCTCGAACGGGTCTAGAAACATACCTGGAGTCTCAAACAAGTGAGGATATATGCTCTGCATCTCCCGCTCGGTCTCCCAAGTAGCCTCCTCCACTGGCTAACCTCTCCATTGTACCTTCACTGAAGCTATCTCCTTTGACCTCAACTTCCTGACGTGACGACCCAAAATAGCCACTGGCTCTACCTCATATGACATATCATCCTCGAGCTGAACTGTACTGAAGTCTAAAACATGAGATGGGTCACCAACATATTTTCGGAGCATCGACACATGAAATACCGGATGAATACTCGACAAGGGGGGTGGCAAGGCAAGTCTATAAGCCACATCTCCAACCTTCTGAAGCACCTCAAAAGGACCTATAAACCGGGGACTTTGTTTTCCCATCTTCCCGAACCTCATAATATCCTTCATGGGTGACACCTTCAGTAGTACTTTGTCACCCTCCATAAAAGACACATCCCGAACCTTCTGGTCTGCATAGCTCTTCTGCCGAGACTGCGCCGTGCAAAGTCGTTCCTGAATCAACTTCACCCTCTCCAACGCATCCTGAACCAAGTCTGGGCCTAATAGCCTAGACTCACCGGGCTCGAACCAACCAACCGAAGATCTACACCTCCTACCATATAAAGCATCATACGGTGCCATATGAATACTGGACTAGCAGCTATTATTATATGCAAACTCCGCTAGTGGCAGAAATTGATCCCATGAGCCACCAAAATCAATCACACAGGCATGCAACATGTCCTCTAAAATCTGAATAGTCCGTTCCGACTGCCCGTCGGTCTGAGGATGAAATGTTGTATTCAACTCTACCTGAGTACCCATACCTCTCTGCACGGCCCTCCAAAACTGAGATGTGAAATGTGTACCTCTGTCAGAAATGATAGAAACTGGAACTTCATGTAATCGAAAAATCTCCCTAATGTAAATACCAGCTAACCCCTCTGAAGTATAAGTAGTACCAACAGGAATGAAGTGCGCGGACTTGGTCAGTCGGTCCACAATGACCCAAATAGCATCAAAACCCTTCGAAGTCCGTGGGAGTCCAACTATAAAGTCCATAGTAATCCTCTCCCACTTCCACTCCGGAATATTTAATCTCTGAAGTAATCCACCTGGTCTCTGGTGCTCATACTTGACCTGCTGGCAGTTGAGACACCGTTCTACATACTCAACAATATCTCTCTTAATCCGCCTCCACCAATACTGCTATCTCATATCCTGATACATCTTCGCGGCACCCGGATGAATGGAATACCGCGAGCTATGGGCCTCTGATAATATCAACTCTCGAATACCATCCACATTGGGCACGCAAATACGGCCCTGCATCCTCATAACTCCATCATCACCAATAGTCACATCCCTGGCATCACCACGACGGACCCTATCCTGAAGTACTAACAAATGTGGGTCGTCATACTGGCGAGCTCTAATCTGATCATAAAGAGAAGACTGGGAAGCCATGCTAGCTAACACCCGTGGAGGTTCTGACAAATCCAATCTCACTAACTGACCCGCTAAAGCCTGGACATCAAGTGCTAAAGGTCGCTCTACTGCTGAAAGGTAAGCTAGACTCCCCAAACTCTCGGCCCTGCAACTCAAAGTATCGGCCACTACATTGGCTTTCCCCGGATGATACAAAATGGTGAGATCATAATCCTTGAGAAGCTCCAACCATCTCCTTTGACGCAAATTCAAGTCCTTCTGCCTCAGCAGATACTGCAAACTGCGATGGTCAGTGAAAATCTCACACTGTACCCCATACAAATAATGGCGCCAAATCTTTAAGGCATGAACAATGGCAGCTAACTCAAGATCGTGCACCAGGTAGTTCTTCTCGTGCACCTTCAGCTGTCTAGACGCGTAGGCAATCACCCTACTGTCCTGCATCAATACCGCTCCTAAGCCAAACTCTAGAAGAATCACAATAAACTATGTAAGAACCCGAACCAATAGGCAAGACCAATACTGGAGATGTGGTCAATGCGGACTTGAGCTTCTGAAAGCTCTCCTCACACTCATCGGACCATCTGAATGGAACACCCTTCTGGGTCAATCTGGTCAATGGTGAAGCAACAGAAGAGAATCCCTCCACAAAGCGACGGTAATAACCCGCCAAACCAAGGAAGCTCCTAATCTCTGTAGCCGAGGACGGTCTGGGCCAACTCTGCACCGCCTCAATCTTCTTCGGATCAACCTGAATACCCTCACTAGACACCACGTGTCCCAAGAAAGCTACCGAGCCAAGCCAAAACTCACACTTGGAGAATTTTGCATAAAGTTTCTCCTCCCTCAACCTCTGCAACACAATCCTCAAATGTTGAGCATGCTCCTCCTGGCTACGAGAATACACCAGGATGTCATCAATGAACACAATGACGAATGAATCAAGGTAAGGCTGAAACACGTTGTTCATCAATTGCATGCACGCTGCTGGGGCATTAGTCAGCCCAAATGACATAACCAGGAACTCATAATGACCGTATCTGTTCCTGAAAGCAGTCTTCGGAATGTCAGAATCTCGAATCTTCAACTGATGATACCCATACCTCAAGTCAATCTTGGAGAACACTCTCGCTCCCTGAAGCTGGTCAAACAAGTCATCAATACGAGGCAAAGGATAACGGTTCTTCACCGTAACCTTGTTCAGCTGCCTATAATCAATACACATGCGCATAGAACCATCTTTCTTCTTCACAAACAACACCGGTGCACCCCAAGGTGACACACTAGGCCGATGAACTCCTTATCTAGGAGTTCTTGAAGTTGCTCTTTCAATTCTTTCAACTCCGGTGGTGCCATACGATAAGGTGGAATAGAGATAGGTTAGGTGTCTGGCACTAAGTCAATACCAAAACCAATGTCCCTATCATGTGGCATGCCTGGCAGGTCTGCAGGGAATATGTCCGGAAAATCACGGACCACAGGAACAGAATCAACATAAGGAGTCTCACTACTAACATCCCTCACGAAGGCAAGATAAGATTCACATCCTTTCTCAACCATACGATGAGCTTTCAAAATAAAAAATCACTCTGCTAGGTACATTCTCTATAGACCCTCTCCACTCAACTGTCGGAACTCCAGGCATAGCCAGGGTCACGGTCTTAGCGTGACAATCAAGAATAGCATGACATGGGGATAACCAATCCATGCCCAGTATCACATTGAAATCAACCATACTGAGTAACATCAAGTCCACTTGGGTCTCTAGACCCCTAATAGATATAACACACGACCGGTACACACGGTCCACAATGATAGTATCGCCCACCGGAATCGAAACATGAACATACGTAACTAAAGACTCACGGGGCATATTTAGAAAGTGAGCAAAATACGATGAAACATAAGAGTATGTGGAACCAGGGTCAAATAAAGCCAAAACATCACTGTGACAAACCGAGATAGTACCTGTAATCACCGCATTTGAGGCCATAGCATCAGGCCTAGCTGGGAGTGCATAAATACGTGGCTGGCCTCCACCTGCTCGACCTTCCCTTCTAGGGCAGCCTCTCGCTGCCTAACCACCACCCCTAGCTTCTTGGGTAGGTGGTGTGGTGACTGGGGATGAAGTCGAGGGTTGGACCCTCTGCTGAGATGATCCACTAGCACGACGAGGGCAAAACCTCCATCCATGACCAACCTCTCCACACTCGAAGCAACTACCTGGAGCTGGAGATGGGGACTGAAGGGAAACCCTGCCACCATGATAACCACCGGACGAACCATGTACAGAAAAACCCTGATATGATGATGCTCTGGAGATCTCTGAGCTGGAAGGGCACTAAAGGAAGAACGACCCTGATGAGAGCTGCGGGGGCCCTGCCCCGAAGATGCACCACTATAGGCTGGACGGACTAGCTGTGGAGGTCTAAATGGACAACCTCTGCTATGCTGAAATTGCCCTCTAGTAGGGGCACTACTGAAGTTACCTGATCCCCGAGGCCTCTTGGCCTCCCTCTCCCCACGCTCCTGCCTGCGAACCGACTCAATATCCCGAGCTATGTCAACAACCTGCTCAAATGTGGCTCTAGACACTCTCTCTCTCTGGTCATCAAAATTCGAAGCTGATACGTGAGACCATCTACAAACCTCCTGATCCTCTCCCTATCAGTAGGGACTAGCTTAGAAGCATGTCTAGCCAACTCGGAAAAATGCATCTCGTACTGAGTAACTGACAACTCTCCCTGGCACAGCTGCTCAAACTGTCTGCGTTGTTCCTATCTGTGGGACTGAGGAACATACTTCTCCAAAAAGATCGTGGGGAACTGCTGCCATGTGAGAGGTGCTGAACCAACCGGCCTACGCCTCTCAAATGCCTCCCACCAAGTGAAAGCAGCACCAGCAAACTTATAAGTAGCAAATGAAACTCCGTTGGTCTCCAAAATACCCGCAGTACGGAGCATCCTCTGACATTTATCCAGAAAACCTTGGGCATCCTCGCCCTCTGTGCCATTGAAAGTCGGAGGCTGAAGTCTACTGAACCTCTCCAGCCTACGCTGCTCATCCTCGGGCATAACTGGGACCACATAGTCCTGAGCTGGGGAAACTGGCTGAGCTGGGACTGCCCCCGGTGCCTGCATACCCTGTACAACCTGCTCAGGTACCCGGGCAGTTGGAGTTTGATTGCCTTCCCCGGCCTAAGGCGTAGCGGCAGTAGTAGACATAGCAACTGCCTGAGCTAAACCGGTGCATGCTGTCAAAATCTGAGCCAGGGTCTCCTGAAGACCCGGAATGACTATGGGCACTGCCGGTGCCTGGACTTATCCCGCTGGAGCACCCTCGGCAGGAACCTGATCCTGAATAACAGGGGATCCTCTAGTACTACCCCGACTGTTGCCTGGGCTGGTCCCCTACCTCTACCACGGCCTCGATCGCGACCTCGACCTCTCATGGGTCCAGCTGGTGTCTGGACACCCTGTTCCGTAGTGCGTGTCCTCACCATCTGTGAGAGAATGAAACAACAAGAATTTAGATTTCTCAAATCAATAGAATGGCACGACAGAGTTCAAGAAAATGAGATGTTTCCTAAGGTTTCTGCAGCCTCTCAAAGATAAGTACAGACGTCTTCGTACTGATCCGCAAGACTCTAATAAACATGCTCATGACCGTTGAGTCCTATGTAACCTAGATCTCTGATACCAACTTGTCACGACCCTAAATCCTAACAGGCCGTGATGCCGCCTATCATGGAACTAGGCTAGCCAACCATCACATAACTACACACTTAGTTTAATCAAATATCGCAATATCATTTAATATCAGCATAGCAAGTATGAAAATTTCCTAAGCCTTTAAACAAATATAAAATAATCCACTGTCTAAAAAATTCCCCCAGGACTGGAGTCAACATGGTCACGAACATCTAAGAAATAAAACTAACTCTGCTAATATCATAAACAATGTGTAGGAATCAAATTCTAATACTGATAAGGAAGGGAGATGAAGAAGCTGCGGACGCTGGACAGCTACCTCGAAATCCCGTAAATGCTGCTGATAACGAGCGAATATGGTTACTGCTCCGCACTAGTACCTGGATCTGTACAAAGAGGTACAGGGAGTAATAATGAGTACGCCAACTCAGTAGTAATAAAAATAAATCACAGTCTGAAGAATAAGAAACACATAGCATAATTACACCAATCCACAAAACAGTAAAATACCACGGTTCAAATAAGTGTATATAAGTTCAAACCAGTTTCCGTAAAATTCTTTAAAACAAGTATATTTTCCAGTATTTCTCGGTAAAACTCTCAAAATATCAGTTTGAAAAATGAAGTGAATCATGGTCAAAACTCAATAAAATATCATCATACATCTGCCCCTCGGGCCATAATCATCACTCGTAAATATTCCCTCAGCACCTCACCATCTCTCTGTAACAGTCACTCAGCACCTCACAATCACTCATGCCTCCCAATCACTCGTCACTCGGCACTCGCACTCAGTAGGTCGCTCACTGGGGGTGTGTACAGACTCCGGAGGGGATCCTTCAGCCCAAGCTCTATAAATAAGCCAAATCATGGCATCAATCACTCTTAGGCACTCGACCTCTCTCATATCATAACATCCTCACAATATAGGCTCTCGGCCTCACTCAGTCAGACACTCTCAATATGCCACTCGGGCCATAAATATACCGGGCTCTCGACCCAAAAATAGTATTTCATTTTCAAGAAATAATATCAACATGCTCTGAGTGTCAAAACAATTATCAAGAAGGACTGAGTGAAAAATCATAACATATCAAGTGAGGAATATCAGTAAAATAGCCCCCCTAAGGGGTTAAACAGATCGACACTAGGCCCCAAACATGGCTTACAGCCCAAATATATCAAAAATATATCAATACTATTAAGCATATGCTTTAAAAGAGATTTTGCAACTGAATAGTCGCCTAAAAAGGAATATATTTCCAAAATCCCAATTTGTGCACTCCAAAACCGTGAAAGGATGCAAAGTCCGTGGTTTCATACCCTCGGGATAGGATTTAAAGACATTACTTACCTCGAACTAGCCCGAAAAGCTACTCTGCAACACGCTTGCCTCTCGAATCAACTTTCGAGTGCTCCAAATCTACCAAGTTCAGATTTTTATCATCAAATTATGCTAAAAGGAATGAATTCCAATTTAAAAATATTGATTTTACGCACAAAATCCGAAATCAGTCAAAACCCGACCCCCGGGACCGCGTCCAGAAACTCGACAAACTTTATACCAAAATGTTCTTCATCATCTCACGAGTCCGTACATATAAAGAACTCAAAAATTGGAGTTCGTTTGACCCCTCAAATCATCCCTAGAAAGTCTCATAATCTCAAGCCCTAACTCCACCTTTTTCTACTAGTTTTAATGAATTAAACACTGATATTTTGTTCCTTAATCACAAATAATCGAGCTTTAGGGTCCAAAATCCTTACCTCAATGAAGAACAATGATTTACTCTCTTTCTTTCTTTTTTTCTTTTTTTTTGGCGAAAAATTTAAATATTAATCCAAACGAGGAGCAAAACAGGGCAAGTTCAGGTACACCTCTTTTAACAAGAAAACATGGTAACATAACGAGAAGAGCATAGAACTACTGATCGCCGCCACCCATTTCCGTCAAAACTTCAAAGTAACAGAGTTTCATATTTTGTTGAAAGCAACAATATCACAGCTCTGAACATACTCATTGATAGGTTCAACTGTTAAATAATTCTCAATGAGATCATCCACAGAGACCAAGTCATCCACAATGGTAAGCATAATTTGCAGCTTCTTAATACCATATCCAACAGGAACAAGTTTAGATGCTCCATAAGTCAATCCTTCCAACTGAACACTTCGAACAGCTTCTTCAAGCTTCTTCAAGCTTCTTCATATCAGTCTCATCATCCCATGGCTTGACATCCAAGAGAACCGAGGACTTCCCAGATTCTTTCTTCTTCCCTGAAGCCTTCACTGCTGCAGCACGTTCTTCGGCAACCTTCTTTTCCTCTTCAGTTTCCTCACCGAATAGGTCAACATCATCATCATCTTCTTCTTCTTCAGCAGTTGAGGCCTTAGTGTCAGCAGCAGGAGGAGTTTCCACTGCCTCCTCGGTGATTGGTGCAGATCCCTCAACAGTGACACCGGCACCTTCGCTAGATACCCCAGAGATTCGCAAAAGTGCATCGATGTGCGTATACCACCTAGATGCATTCACATACTCAGCTGATGGGGCTTTTGCTAGATATGAATACACAGTGATATCATCCTTTGAGGCTTGGTACCCAGAGATGTAACTACGGGTCAGCAGGTACTCATCAAGCTTCTTAAGACCAGAATCAGAGTTAAGGTTGTGGAATGCAACAACCATTGCTTGATAATAATACAAGTCTTTCACGATGTGGCGATAACGGAAGACTGAAGAGAGAAACGAAGAAGCTGAATCCGCTACACTGTGAGAGAAAGGGATTTCCTCTCTTCAAAATTGCCTCAAAGCTCTTTTCCCGTTCAAAAATGGTGTAAAAGGGTTTAGTGGTCGCGGAGGGTTTATTTAAATACTGTTCACGCGTTTACTGTTCACCCGAGTACTGTTCATCGGAGTATTGTTCATCCGAGTTACTGTTCATCCGAGTTACTGTTCACCCGAGTTACTGTTCATGCTGCTGTGAAAAAATGCAGTAGCTTTTCTTCTAGTCTAAATTGACCCGTTAACCTTTTGAAATCCAACCGAGGCCCTCGGAAATCTCAACAAATATACCAACACGTCCCATAACATCATTCGAACTTAGTCGAGCCTTCGAAACACCAAAAACAACATCAAAACACCAAAATCACATCAAATTCAAGCCTATGAACTTTGAAATTCCTAAATTCCAACAACGACTCCGAAACTATCCAAAACAACTCTGATTGACCTAAAATTTTGCAGACATATCCAAAATGACATTACGAAAATCGCCAAAAAATAACTTTCGCCAATTCAAGCCTAATTCCACACCGAACATCACAAAAATATTCCGGACACACTCCTAAGTCCCAAATCACCTAACAAAGCTATCCGAGCCATAACATCCGCATTTCGAGGTCATTTACTAATAAGTCAACTCTCGGTTGACTTTCTAACTCTAAAGCTACTTTTAGAGACTAAGTGTCTTAATTTCTTCTATAATCATTCCAAGACCGAGCTAACCAACTCTCATATATCATGGACAGTATAACCAACCTATGACAAGGCATTAACAGTAAATATAATGTAGATTCTACGTAACGACCGTCCGGGTCGTTACAAATATGTATGCACTTTTCTATCTACACCTCCCCAGAAAGAAGAGCATAGTATGTATTTATGACACAAATTAGTGCATATGTAGCTTATTGTTAATTTGCAGTTGAGTTCAGCATGGAAGAAACTTCAAAACCTCAAATGCCGTCCACAAATCCTAGCCAAATCTCAATCACTTAACTTTCCAACTATCACCACTGCCTCGACTAACACCGCCGGCGCTGGCATGGCGGTAATAGCTCTGCAGTTGAAGCTTATAACACCGAAGATCACATGGACAAGAATGTTGACTTCATTACGGAGGAAGATAACTCCGAGATGTGGAACGACTTCTCCAACAGATTCCATGCAGTCGGTTAGAACGCATAACAATATCTCAAGCTTCAGTATTCAAAAAACGAAGGAGGAGAAAGAGGCCTCAAGTTGTTTAAAAAGTGGGTACAAGTTTTTAAAAAAATTAAAAAGTGGGTATAGGTTAAATGGGAGCGACCAAATAAGGTGCCCCGTGCAATTTTTACCTTTTAGCTTGCGGTCGAAATTATTTATCTTCGATAATCGTAAAAGTGTATATAATTTATATATATATATTTTTGTATATATATATATATATAATTATTATTTTAAGAAACGATATATAGTATATTTTTCTAAGTAGTCTCGAGTAAAGTCCGGGATAGGGAGTCATCTTGGGAGCGCTTTACTCCTTATTGAAATAAAAAAAATAGGCGTATTGGCTTCCTGGCCACTTAAACGTGTAGGGATTTTGAACGCCGATACACAAACTTTGAACTTTCCCATTTAAACACTCAAACTCGTGAAACCCATAACTAATAAACACATTTTACCATTGACCCTCCGCGCGAGTATTACACATTCGCTAACGTGTCCATCCAGTCAGCAAATATCCAATCGGACTGTTACACGTCAAAGGTGCGAAAATGAACCCCCACCGATTGGGGTCCCCCATCTTTTAATCAGTAGACCCAAGTAAAACACACATTTTTCGTCTAACTTTCTCTCCCTAACCAAACTTCCCCTCTTAAACCTAGGTCAAGTAATGGCTTCCTAATTAGTTATCCCCTTCCAACATTAATCGTAATCACTCCAAAATCAACCGATTGGAGTCCCCTCCTTTTTAATCAAAAGCTGATCGAGTTTCGTTTGGTTAGAGATTTGGATTCCAGTCACGTTTTAGCCCCTAAAGGTTAGTTTGTTTCTTTTGATGTCATTTTTTGTTTTGTCGTATAATTTCTTATGAAATAATGTGGGTAATGTGTGATAGTCAAATCTATTTTTGTCTGCATGCACAAATTGTCATATGTTATTTTGAGATTTTATATTAGGGTTTTGGGGAAAACAGCTGAATCTTCACTCTATTTTATGGATTTTGTCTTTTTATGACTGATCTGGAATTTGGGGTTAAAAAATTAGGGCTTTTGTCCGCATGCACAAATTGTGGGATTTTATATTAGGGTTTTGGGGAAAGCAGTCGAATATCACTTTATTTTAGGGGTTTTGTCTTTTTAATGAGTGATATGGCATTTGTTTCTAATTGTGACTTGTGATTTGGTTGTTTCTATAACTCATTTTATTTTTTGCAAATTTCAGAAAGGACAAGGATTTGGAACAACAGGAACCAGAAATGCTAGTGCTACTCAACCATCACATGTTGCTCAAACAACAACTCAACAATCAGCTCCTGCAAGTTATTCTGGAACTACCTAGACCACAAATGCCCAACCATCAGTTGTTGCAAGTGCATCTGTAAGTATTCATTTTTTACTTTAGTTAATCTCTATTAGTACCATGATTTTTAAATTACTAGATAGTATTTTATCTTACATCAGGATACTAGAAGTATGAGATCAAGGACTTCTGAGGATATTATATCTAGTGTTAGAGGAAGGCCAAGAGCTAGTGGACTTTGTGGAAGACCAAGAACTACTGGATTTGGTATTTTGTTTAGTGATTCAGGAACAATGATAGAAAGGGTAAGATCATTGAGGATTTGAATTTTTATTTAGATATTAGTTGTTTGGGTGGTAATTTGGCTTCCTGTGCAGTGTGGCTCAAGAGATAGGGTACATTCTGCTCCTACAAAAGTAGTGGATGTTGGGCAGACCAATATTGATCTTGGATATAGTGCACCTGGACTAAGGTGGCAAGGAAGAAATGCTATAACACAAAGGCAACTTCAACAACAGTTGAGGAAAAGACAAACTCAAGCAAGCCTTAGCCAACCTCAAGTCCACCTTTCATCACATCCAAGCCAGTTTCCATGTCCAAACTTGGGCCAATCTCAGCAAAACATCAACCAATCTCAACCTTGAAGATGACTGAATGTTTGTTTGGTTTTTGTGATAACTTAAGTCTATTAATTTTTGTGACTGAATGCAGAACTTAATTCGTAGGTTAACTTAAGTCTGTTAGTTGCAGAACTTTTCTTTTGGAACAATGCTTAAATTATTTCTGCTACTAGATAACTTTCAGTACTAATTTTGTCAACCAAGAAGGCTGATGGAACTTGATTGCTTATATATGTCTGCTTGTTTATGTCAAAATTTCTTTTCATTCCACAAAAAATACATCATTCTTTTTGTCATTAGCATTGTACATAGGGTTATGAAGACACTGATTAGTGCTAACTAGACTAAGAAGAAAATTACAATTATCAATGCTAATACAATAACTAAAGTTACAATGACCCTCTTCCTACGTTGTAGTCGATCTCTCTCTCTCTCTAATTCTTGATAACAGTCCTAAAATCACTTGCTTATAGTGATCTGGAAGAGGTGGGTCAAACCACCTAAAAAAATTACAAGAATTGGCTTGATCATAGTTTGAGTACCCATAAAACCTTCTTTCTGGATTTGTTGGCTTCCAAGTGATGAAAATATGAGCTTCAACTCCACAATGACAAAATACAAGACTTTGAATCATTCTCACAGTCTGGAAAAAGAGAAAAAAAATTAAATAAAGCTTTAGATTTTAAGAAATATGAATGAATGGAGCTTCAAATACTATACAATAGAGGGATAATATGTTTTACATTGAAAGGAATAAGAACCCACTTAAATAGGGCCCATTTTGGACAGTGGGGCGTTGGGAAAAGGGCTCTCACGCTCCTAAACGTCGTGAGACTCACGCAGCAGGATGACTAGGACCAACTGACGCCACATGGGATCGGTCAAATATATTTATTAGTTATGGGTTTCACGAGTTTGAGTGTTTAAATAGGAAACTCATAAGTTTATGTATCGGCTTTCAAAAGTCATGCAAGTTTAAGTGACCAAGAAGCCATTACGTCAAAAAAAAAAAAAAAAATTGCTTTTTAAATTAAAAGAAAAAACCGCCACAGTTTTCACACTTTTGACGTCGCACGTGAGAGAGTTGAAAATGGCCACTGTTTTCTTTTGGGGTTCAGACACGTCTTTGATTGATTCCGCTTCTCTGAATCCAGACTGTACATTGTTCAGACAAAAAAAACACTACATTTCTTACACACTTCAAATTTCAAAGTTTACAACTTTGAGAAGAAAAACAAAAGAAAAAAAACAATTTTTAACTATGTTGTTGTGTTCTTGAATTTTTATTTGATGATTTAATTCATGACCATGTAGATAAAGGGTGTTTGAATATACAATTTTGTTTGATTTTTATAAGAAAAATGAGTGTTTCTTTAAGTGTAATGACCTTTAATCTTCTTGAAGATCAGCCAGAAGACAGTCCAAATTCATGGGAAAAGAGGAAAGATTTGTGCATAAGTGTTATCACTAGTTATTCTCCTATGATTCTCTGTACCCAACAAGGTTTCAATACTGTTTTTTTTTTTTTGTTGCTTTCTATTTTTAAGTGGATCTTGATTGGTTTTGTGCTTTTTGCTCAAATATCTGATTTGGGATTGCTTTGATTTATGGGGTTTGTTTTCTTTGAGCCGAGGGTCTCACCGAAACAGCCACTCTGCCCCTCTGGGTAGGGGTAAGGTTTGCATACACTCTACCCTCCTGGGACCCACTAGTGGGATTTTACTCGGGTTGTTGTTGTTGTTGGTTTATGGGGTTTGTGTTTTTCTGCAATTTTTCTCCTTTTGGTGTTGATATAAGAAAGTATTATGAAAAATGGATGGTCTTTTGTTTAATCAATGTTTGATTTATTAATACTATTTGCTTGTGTTTCAATCTGTAGGTGTGAAGTCACAGTTGGACTATCTTCAGCAGTGTTTGCAAGGTAACTATTCTGATAATTTATTTATTTTCATTTTTCCACTTGTGAAATATATATGTTATTTTGCTTTTATGAAGAATTGTTTTAAATTGTCTACATGCTTGTGATCCTGAGAGTCAAATAACTATGAGACTCGGGGTGACGTTGCAGCTAATGTAGCTAAGGTCAAATTGAAGATGTTTGTTGTCAACTTTTCTGGTTTTTCTTTGTTTGTGCAATATTCACAAAATGGTTGCCTGAGACAGATGTCAGTTTGACGAGGTGTCGTTGTCTGGTGCGGAGCTAGCCTTTGGTTGGGTTTGGGATTCGGCCGAACCCAGTAGCTTTGGTTCCAAATGCTGCATTTGTCTTAAGAAATACAAATTATTAAAGTTAGAACACAATAATTTGAAAAAGACTAGAATCTCAAAACCGTAAGCTTCAAATCCTGACTCTGCCTCTGGTCGTTGCTTCGAGCTTATGTCATGTAAAGAATGTGCATCCGTATATGGAACAGACTTTAGTTGTATACAAAAGTTAAGAGGTTGAGCGTTTCCTAAGGAAGAGCTTGTATTGGATAATTAGAAGTCTAGCCTTAAAAAATAAGTAGGTCAGGTAGCGAGCAATATTGCCAACTCATAGATATCATACTATTCTTGTTTTCTTCATTACACAACACATACATTAACCGAGGATGTTATTTTGCTTTTATGAAGAATTGTTTTAAATTGTCTACATGCTTGTGATCCTTAGAGTCAAATAACTATGAGACTCGGGGTAATGTTGCAGCTAATGTAGCTAAGGTCAAATTGAACATGTTTGTTATCGGCTTTTCTTGGTTGTTCTTTGTTTGTGCAATATTCACAAAATGGTTGCCTGAGACCGATGTCAGTTTGACGAGGTGTCGTTGTCTGGTGCGGAGCTAGCCTTTGATTGGGTTTGGGATTCGGTCGAACCGAGTAGTTTTGGTTCCAAATGCTGCATTTGTCTTAAGAAATACGAATTATTAATTTAGAACACAATAATTTAAAATAGACTAGAATCTCGTATCCGTAAGCTTCAAATCCTGCCTCTGCCTCTGTCTCTGGTCATTGCTTCGAGCTTATGTCATGTAAAGAATGTGCATCCGTATATGGAACAGACTTTAGTTGTATACAAAAGTAAGAGGTTGAGCGTTTCCTAAGGAAGAGCTTGTATTGGATAATTAGAAATCTAGCCTTAAAAAATAAGTAGGTCAGGTAGCAAGCGATATTGCCAACTCATAAATATCATACTATTCTTGTTTTCTTCATTACACAACACATACATTAAACGAGGGTGTAGTAAGATCTGCTGGGCAGAAGACATGGAGAGGGCCTGTGGGATTAGGTAAAGAGAACAAACACGGTTTTTAGAAATCTGCTCATGCTGTTTCAGGATAGGATATTCCTTGACTTGACTCTCATTTTCTTCTGAGGATTGTTAAGTCTCATTTTTCGAAGATGGTGTTTTGGGAAAAAGTAACATCGGATGAACTGCAGACTGGTACATACGATCTTGGTAAACTAGTTTTTCGGATAATCATCATGTTCCCACTAAAGTTAGGCCTTACAGTAGTACATCACCTCAACTTCAGTTCGTAAAATTTTACTCGTCTTGCATCTTTGTCTATTCACAACTTTAAGAATGATAGTCTAAAGAAAAGTATACGTGTTGAATAGATTCAGGCCTCTGTTTATTCTAGCATTATGTTGATGTTGCAAGGATAAGTATATCTCCTCACCTTTTGATCTGTGCACCTGCGTGGATGAGCTAAGACTATTTGCTGTTGTGCTGACTTTTTATAAAGATAGCACGGTCACTGCCCTTTTCGTTTATCTTTTACATTCTGATTTTGTTTGGCACCTCCACTTCGACAGAAATGGAACTGATACTATCACATATCGTTAAAAATGAATATTATTTATAGAAAAGTGTCCTTTTCTTCTCAGAGTAAATACAGCTCAAACGTCCTTTAGATCCTCCTTGTAGTATTTTCTCATTGCTATACCAACTCCTTGAACTGCCTTTTTGTTTTCTCAAACTCCTTTTACAATTTTGAATACTGCTTGTGGTTGTACATTAGTAGAGAGGAAAGGGAAGTCTTCTCATAAAAAAAAAATTGAAACAAAAATAAGCCGAGATAGTTATGAGGTTAATGAAGGATAGGAATATTTATTTCTGGAATCTGGATGCAAGGCCATTAAAGATATTGGGGAGAAGTGATCAGTCAGGACATGGTGAGGATGCAGATTTATGAGGACATGGTCCTTGATAGGAAGTTCTGGAGGTCGAGCATTAGGGTTGTAGGTTAGGAGATTGGAGGCTAGTATGATAGTGTTTTGTTTTAGGCTGCTAGGGGCTCCAGTTGTGTTCTTAATACTTCTTTAGGGTCGTAAGTTAGGCTGTAGTATGTTTAGTGGCCCTTTGTGTACTTATTATTCCCTTGCGTATGTAGTATTGTGCCTTTGTTAATGCTTAGTGATACTACTTTGCTCTCTATTTTCTGGTTATTGCGTTGCTGGTGTTATCTGTCTGGATTCCTTTACTTCCTTTACTGATACATTGTCTCTTTCCTTCTTGTGCCAAGAGTCTACCGGAAACAACCTCTCTACTCCTCCCGAGTAGGGGTAAGGTCTGCGTACACACTACCCTCCCCAGACCCCACACGTGGGATCTCACTGGGTTGTTGTTGTTGTTGGAAGATGTTGAGCCGGCAGTATGGTTTTTTATCTGAAGGTTCCAAAGAAATGAGTTCAGCCTCTGAGCTGCAGTCAGGTGTGTTAGTTGATATTTATCCAAAAGACTCCAGTTTTTGACACTTAAAAAATCAAATGCTGTCAACTTAGTTATATGTTGGTTTTAGGCAGCACTGCAACAGGAGAGAGTAGGAGGCAAAGATAGGATGGTGTATGAATAATAGGCATTAGGATCGTACATATCCTATTTCTCGAGCTGTTGGCACTACATGTCCATGACTTAAAAGAATGAGGAGGAATATGGGGAGAGGGAAGCGATTGAAACAAGGTGGTTCATACATGTTATTTTGCAAATTGAGAAAAAAAAACAATAAAGTTAGAAGGAAAACAGGAGTTAAAGCTACATAAATTTTTCCCAATTGATGTTTGTGTTCAAACTGCCGGAAACAACCTCCCTACCCTTTTCGGGGAAGGGGTAAGGTCTGCGTACACTCTACTCTCCCCAGACCCCACTAGTGGGATTTTACTGGGTATGTTGTTGTTGTTGTTGATGTTTGTGTTCATGTTGTTTATGTAGAATAGATGAAGGATCTTCTTCAAGAACTATCATCATTGCCTCCTAAAGTGATGTTTCTGTATAATAATTGATAGATATGAGCTATAGCGGCTAGAGTAACTTTAAGACTTTCAAGTACCTTATGTCCCCGAGGCTTTTGTTTAACGGCAAAATGTACTAATGTAGTATAGCAGGGGATGTGTGATAGACAAACATCACGAGTTTGAAATTTGGCTGTTGCAAGTCTAGTGTTTAGGTGGAGAAAAGTTAGAGGGGTGAGCGCCAATTATCCCGAGTTTTGAAGTTAAAACAACGGATTTCTTGGTCATCGAAAAACGACTTTTGAGTACCTTCGTCCTCCTTTTATGATTACCAAATATCCTGTTTAATCTTACCTAGCTTACTTTATTCTTGGAAAATAGGACGATTCCTTTTACAATACATTGTTCACATTCAATATAACAGAGTTATTCATGTGTCTTACGTATTACAAAGGTGTATTTAATACTTGTTTTTATTTTATTGATTAAGTATTAAACAGCTGTATTTGTATTTTTTGTTTTTCCTTTGGAGTGCTAATATTCGTGCTGTAGAAGGAGCCAATGTTTGGTCTCTTATTTCCGAATCTGTCTTATTTTTTTACTAGGTTACAAACAGTTTGGAATTTCAAGGAAAGGAGCTGAAGACACTTCTGATCAACACTGTACCATTTTTTATGACAAGGACAAGGTTTTCCCCTCTAAAGAATCATTCTTCCTTTTGTAATCACTGTAAGGGTCAAGCGAACCGCTTCATACATTTTATCTTAGTTCATCTGGTTTTGATTGTAGGTCGAGCTTTTAGAAGGGGGGACGTTTTGGTTGTCTGAATCACCTTCGGTGCCCGGAAGCATGTCTTGGGGTTCTACAGTACCGTGCACTGCAACATGGGCAATATCCTTTTGATCTTTTTAATTTTACTTGTCTTTTCACCGTCGTCATTTGTTCTTTTACTGCATGCAATATTGAATGTTTTCCCTTGACAAATAGTGTACACATTCCAGCTTAAAGGAGTTGAGCCACCAGGTTTTTCATTTCAGATTGTTAATACAACAATGGATGAATTCAGTCCCCGTGCTCGAAGGCGAGGTGCTTTGCTCACCTGGCAGCATATTGCATCCTTACCCCCTAGCTTACCCGTCGTGTACTGTGGAGGATTTAACACCCAAAAGGAATCGACTACGGGCCGTTTTCTTCTTGGAAGATCTAGGTAATAATGCCGTTGCCATTTTATGTCTACTGTATCACTTCTGCCATATCAATGTTAACAGTACGTTGATTACTAATATTCAGTTATTCACGACCTTGAGCTTGCAGCGACTGCTAAACTGGTTGGTTTTACTATAGACCATGTAACGTCGCCTAAAATTTTAATTACGCAAGCACGGGAAATATTGCTAAAAGTATTTAGGGGTCGTTTGGTTTGAATACGGTTTATGCCGGGATAAGTTATACTGGTATAAGTTATGCTGGGATTGTTTTTTATCCATTGTTTGGTATGTTGTATTAAATATGACAATTGCATAATTTGTAAGAAGAATGTATAAGTTATACCGGTGCTAATTACCCCACCCTCTATAAGGTATAAGTTATCCCGGTGTTAATTTTAATCCTGGGATAACTTATAAGTACCTGGTTTGCTAACCAAACGAAGGATTAAGGTGATATTAAATTTTTATACCACCACTATACCTTCTTATACCTCATACCAAACGACCCCTTATTTGACAGCAATTGACTATCAAATTGTAAGGCCTTTTTGCAACGCCAGGTTATTGTGCCAAAAAAATAATTGGAAAGAAGTCAATTGAAATATTAATTAGGAAATATCGTGTGAAATTGATTGCTCTTCAGAACATAATTATATTTAGGTAAGAGTTCAGGAAATTAGTAACTACTGCACAATGGTCCAGGACTTGTCAATATATCTCTTATTATTCTGGAAATTATGTAGTTTTAAGCCTCATTTATATCGATAGCTGACATGTTCTACTTCTCAGAGAGCATGGAGTTGTCGGTGATATGAGAGATGCTTGGCCCAATGCTCGTGTGAGGAAAAATGTATCCCTTATACGGACGTATCATGGATTCAAAGGTTTTGTTATCCTCCAATTCTGCTGCTATATTAATTTCCGTTTACGTGAGAGACCTACGAAAATCACCATTTGATTCTACCAGGTACGAAGCAGGGACCTCTTGAGTTCCTCAAGTTAGTATTCCGAGCACTTTGTCTGTGTTGGGATCGACAAACTCAGGATCTGCATGTGGACTGGATCCTTTTCAGAGGCAGATCTCTAATACCCGTCTCGTTTGAGGTGGTGAACGACAACATCGATGGCTTTTATCCTTCGTCCCATTATCCTGTATTCACTGAGTTCATGCTTCCTCGGTCAGTGAGGCTAATCGAAGCATCCCCTGATAACGGAAGCTAAACTACTCCTTACTTAAAGTTTTCTCTATTTCACTTTTGTGCATTGTTATTTATTGATTGATTTTTTTCGTTTAGTTGTTGGTTTATCTTTGATTATATAAGGATCTAAGGGATGCACCAGTATTTCATTCCCTTGCTGTATCAAAGTTGTTTAAAGCTCCTACTGTTAAATTCTCTGAGATAAGTTGAATGGCGTATTTGAAACGGGAGCCTTGGAGCAACGATAAAGTTGTCTCGGTATGACCTATAGGTCATGAGTTCCAGCCGTGGAAGTAGTCGGGAGTAGCCCTTCCTCGGACCCCTGTGTGAACGCGAGATGCTTTGTGCACTGGGCTGCCGCGGAGTTGAAGTCCAAAGGTGAATAATACATTTGTAATCTTTCTTTTAAGTTGATGGATGTGTAACATGGGTGATTTTGTTGGTTTTTGAATACCTTTTGGAACATGTTAACTGAATTTCTAGTTGTTCAGTGAATTGATGTAGTCTGTTTCCTGCAGTAAATATAGACTTAATTAAGACAAGTTTTTTACACTAGGAGTTTTTTTTTAATAACAAAAATAGCATACCCGGTGTATTCACATAAGTTGGGTTTGGGGAGGGTAATATGTAGGTGGACCTTACTCCTACCTTGTGAAGGTTGAGAAGTCGTTTCCTTTATCCCAAATTTATCGAACTATAAGCATAAATTGCAAGAACAAATAATAAGAAGGCACTAGGAGGGATAAAGATAGACCTAAGAAGTTTTAGCGAGAGGTAATTAAAAAGGCCATTATATATCTTCAGCCTGCCGAGGACACGAGGGTGTGGAGGTTGTTAAGTATAGTTGAAGGATAGTAGGTAATCGAGCGTATTACCTTTCCGTATCAGTAGTACTATTAGTTTCTTCTTCTACTTAGACGTTTATTACTACTAAATGTTCTTATGCTTCGATTTTCTTATTATTTTGTTGTTGCTGCTTCTCTTTACATGTCTTCTTCTCTTATTATTTTGCTTTCGTGAGCCGAGAGTTTATCAGGAACAACATTTCTATTCGTACAAGGTAGTAGTAAGACCACTACTCCCCACATACTCCAATGTGGGATTACACTGAATATGCTGTTATTGTTGTTGTTGTTGTTGTATACTAGCTTCTCTTTTTATTTTTTGTATATGAATTGCCAACAACCTACACTAATCAGATACTCTCTCCGGTCCAAAATAAGTGATTTTTAGTCCTTTTTTTTTATTGTCCAAAATATTTTTTCATATTTCAAAAATGAATTAATTATTTTTTTTCTACATTGTCCTTGGAGTAAATAGTGTTGGAATATGTGTTAGGAGTGTTTATGTGAGATAATAAAGGTTAATATGGTCAATTTTTGCTAATTAATGTTAAAAGGTGAATTTCTTAATTTGTTTGAAAACATCCAAAATATCACTTATTCTGGACAGGACGGAGTAAGTCTTAATCAACAATTAGACAAATTTAGTAATTATTTCATAGATAATTCCGAAATAAATTGCTGTAATGGTATGTACCATTTGTGTCGCTGTAAGTGTATTTAATTAGACACACTTGCACTTGATTAATTAATGTACTAATTAATGAGATTTTGTTGGTCATACAATATAAGTAGGCAGTCCAAATCTAAGCCATCACTGATCACATTAATTATTCCCTGCTAAGTAAAGTTCTCACAGCTGGAATTTTGTCCATTGCTTAGTAATTCAATTTGCTTTTTGTCAAAAGTTAATTAATACTATTTCTCTAAGTCCAAGTCAAAGTCACTCTCTTGAAAAACGGTTAGGTATGACATATAATATTTTTCGAAATATATATTATTTTTATAATATTTTGTCAGAAAAAAATAATAATTTTCACTATAATGAAAAAATGATTTCCTCACTTATGGATGGAAATTATTTACTTTCGAAATTATCTCAAAATTTAAGTTCATAAAATTATTCCAACAAATAATTACACTAAATTAATTTCATCAAAGCACTATCTAATTTGCTACCGTTTTGATTATCAATCTTTGATAAATGTCTTCTCAAAAAATAATTTTTACTTAATCAATTGAATATCGGAAGATATTTTAAGGAAAAATATTTTTCATAAATGCAAAAACATTTTTCAAAAAATTATTTTATCGTACCAAATAAACCTAGACTTGAAGAATTTACTTAGATATTGTTTAAATTCACAGCTAAGCCTTTTTCCTTTTAAATTTAATTTTGCCCAAGTTTTTGAAAATGACAAATTGAGTTTTGAGAGTTAATTTGGACTCGAATTTGAAAACTTATCACATATACGTACTCGTGGGTTATGGGTAGTCGAAATCTACCATTGGACTTGGTTTTTGACCAGGTAGGCCCGACGTTGACTTTTGGGGAATTTTGTAATGATCGAAGTTTTATTTATTATAATAGTGTTTTCTTGCATTGTTTGATATTAAATCAATTTTGGTTAGATTTGAGCCGTGAAAAAGAAAAAATTAGGGGAAAAATTATTTTCGAGTGTTGAATTGGCTAAGTTGGGGTAAGTAAAGCATCATCAACTTTTCTTTTTGGTGGTATGTCTTTTATATTTAATGAAATAAAAGAAAAAAGAAAGAAAACTAATAACGAACACCGATTCAATCTCTTTATTTAATAATATGCATTTGCATGTGTTTTCCCAATCTCATAAATAGGTTAATATTATTCTGAAATTTCAATGCATGGGCACCTCGTTTCCTCAAAGATCCTTGTCTCCTTACATTTTGAAAGAAAATGTATTTTTTATTTTATTTATTTATTTATTTATTTTACTTTTAAAACTTTGACTGTTGATGATAGTACATTAGCATTCGTAGTCTCTGAAATAAAAAATACATATAATATCATACTTTAATCGGATGAGAAATCATATTAATCATATTGTTAGCATTACTCTCTAGGAGTGTTCAAACCGAACCGGAAAACCGCATCAAACCGAAAAATCAAACCAAATCGATTAAAAAACCTGACTAGGTTTGGTTTGACTTGATTTGGTATTGAGTAAAATAATCCGAACCAAACCGACATATAAATATATAATTTATATATATACTTTAAGACTTTATATTGGATTTTCTTTAAAAAATATTGAAATATTTGGGATCCTCTCATGTGTTAACCTAAAAGGCGTACATTAACGAAAATTATTATTAGACGACTATGAAAATAATTATCATGTATTACTAAAGAAATTCTCCCATTAGAATATTTTAATAGATTATGTGTTTGTCAACTTTTTCAATATTTACTAAACATATATTCATTTATCAAAACTTTATCTATAACTTTAACAAAGTAAGATTGGAATAATATTCATGTAACAAAAAAAAATGAAAACCCGAAAAACCCGACAAAATCGAACCAATCCAAATCGATAGAATTGGTTTGTTTTGGTTTTGATAAAATCCGAACCAACCCGGTCCATGTATACCCCTAATAACAACATCAACATCCCACAAGTGAGATCTGTTGAGATTGAAGTTTGGTGAACGGAAAATGGAGGGAAAAATGTGAAGGGAAAGTGAGCTCCCTTATGCTTTGAAAATAGCAATTGTCCCTCATTGGCGGTGGAAAGAAAAGAGAATGTGCTTATATTGAGAAGCACTTCCCTTGGTGTTAAATGGATTGAAAAGAAGGTAAGCCTCATGCCAGTGTCGCTCGCTCGCTCGGCTTCGGCTCCTGTCAATGCTTTTAGACAAAATTTCTTTCAATTATTTAATTAATTAACTAAAAGTCAACCCGGAATAACCTAGGACCCGCGATGCAACCGTTTTTTTTCCCGAATTATTTTAAATTTATTATCCCAGAATATTTTAAATGGGAATCGTTCTTGCCTGTTCCAATAATCATGTCTGTTTCTGAAAGGTTGCAATATTTTCAGAAACATCGCCAGAAAATGGCTATAAATATGCCTTGATCCTAGAATCTTTCCTTACAAAATTTTATGATCTTCTTCTCCTTCTGCACAAGAAATTCCAGTGTGATTAATAGACATTAAGTGATTCGCCCTTCACCAGTGTTTTTTGTACCAATATTTTGGTGAGTTAAATCGTTCTAACCTGGGAGCATAATATTCCAACACCTCGGGTACTTGAGGGGAATAAATTTTCTTAAGGACACACTATGCATACAATGGGCTCAATTTCATTCCAATAATTATTTTCTGATTCTGGTTTACGATAATCTCTATTTTTCTAATTTCTGTTTTATGTTACAGAAATTTACTGTTTCGTAATATTATATTATAGTAATATAGATTGATTAATAGGATCTGGGAAAAGTAACGTCTACGTAGAACTCACCCCTACCATGAAAAGGTAGAGGAAGCTATTTTTTATCGACTCTCGGCTCATAAAAAGATGAAAGTGACATATAAAAATTTAGAAGAAAAAAAACAGATAATATGAATATAAGAATTAAGGGAGTACTATTTTCTAAAGAAAAGGGGGTAAAAGTGGATAATTTAGGAAAATAGGATACCTAAACTGATAACCAAATTAAAGATAGAACTATAAGTTTTGTGGGGGTGGGGGTGGGGGTGGCGGCAGTAAATGCAACTCATACTCGGAATTACCACAGTAAATCTAACGATCTACTTACAATAATCCATGTACTTCATTAAATTCTAATCTTTCTTTTACCATAGATGACGGCAGTCATTCAGATCCAATCTGAACCGTTGATCACACGACAAACGCGTCCAATCCAACGGTCAACATCCCATCACCAGTAATTCCTTAATCAAATTACATTTCCCAGTCTTCACCATTAGCTTCGTGTCTCGTTCTTCTCGTGTGTGTTAATATATTTCCCCAAAGCTCCAAACAACTGTGTGTGTGTGTGTGAATATAGAGAGAGAAGCTTCTAGAGAGAGAAAGAGGCGGAGTTTATACTCTACGCTTTCGGATTCACTGTGTGTGTGTGTGTGTTTGGATCTAGATCTCGGTGAAATAAAGCTATGGAGGTCGCGAGGCCTCAGTTGATTCACCGATGGATCTCGGTTTTGGTGCTGCTATGTCTCTTCTCCTACGAAGCTCACTGTTTTTACCTCCCTGGTGTTGCTCCGCAGGATTTCCAGAAGGTGACTTTTCAGCTCTGTTCTCTCCAAATGTGTGTGTATGTGTTTTATGTGTGCGATTTGTTGTAATTACATGATTCTGTAGCGATAATCTGAGGTTAGAGGTAGCACGATAGACGGAGAATGCTTTTCATTGTTGAATCTCGATGCTAATTTTTGTGCTATTCAATGCACATATGTGCAGCGGTTATTTGTACATCGGATACTTCTAATAGGAGTAGGTTATTAATTGAGGCTACTGTTAGTACATGTGTTCGAGGTTATGATTATGATAATTGGTGGCTTATGTGTTGGATCTGGTATACATTAGCTATTTTGATGATAAATCTATTAAATTTTCTGTTAGATCTATAAAAGCATCCATTGGATTTTATTGGTTTTGGTCGTTTAGGGACTGTACATTCTACTGTTTCCTCTGTTAGATTCAATGGGTTTATGTTGGTCGAGTCTAACTTCCCTTCATTCAAGAGGAACACATATAGCTCCGGATGTAATATTGTAGTTGTAGTTGTAACTGAGTGTGATCAACATTCTGTTCTGGAAAATAGTACACATGGTTGATTGCAGCGTCCAACATTTGTTGAAATCAAGAGTTCACGGACACAGGATGCTCAGTTGCATATTGAGTAGATACGTTTGATTGGCTGTTTTGCATGTGGGCCTATGGTTTTAATGCAGTGCAATCGGTGTTTCATGTATTTTGTCTTTACCTTGCATTCGGCTGATTACCACTACTTGCTTTTCAGTGGGTTTATTTGTTTTACTTCTAGCCTTTGATTAATATAAAATATCAAGTGTTTGCTTTGTCCATAGAGGACTGGGCAATTCTTGAATATTTCAACTGAATAAAAGATAACACCAACTTCATTATCATAGAGTGTCAGTTGAATATTGGAATAAAGTGGGTCTAAATTGAGCTAAAAGGATTCTGAGGATTCATATAGCTGATCTCAGCGCTTGGAACTGAAGTGTATAAGAAGTTGCCTTTGTTAAGAGTGTTAGTTCTGGGTGCAGATGTCTAGTTAGTATGCTTTGTTGTTGTATATGTAAAGCGGTCCACAAATTATCAAAGAAATCTTCAGAAAAAGTTATGCCTCTAATAGGTTTCATATTATGAAAAAAGGAAGTTGTATATAGCTTGTATGTTTGGTAGAAGCAATGTCAGAGAGACATTTTGGAAGATAGAATGCTGTATGATGCTATATTTGTATGAAATATATCTTGTGATTGTACAAAGAAATTTTATACAGGTTTCCTGAAGTGAGACAATGATTCTAGCAACATTTGAGAAGCTCCTCAGCGCGCTAAATTTTCTTGTTCAGTCTGGCCAAAAATGTTTTTTTGTCTGTATCGACTTCTTGTAAGATGATTTTTAACCTATCTTCTTTTGGGGCAGGGTGACCCTCTGATGGTGAAAGTGAATAAGTTGACCTCTACAAAAACACAGCTTCCTTATTCCTATTATTCCCTTCCTTACTGCAAGCCGGAACAAATTGTTGACAGTGCAGAGAATCTTGGTGAAGTTCTTCGTGGTGATCGTATTGAGAATTCCCCTTATGAGGTTAGTTTTGTTTCTTAGATATGTTTCTTTTTCCTGCTTATTTTTTGTTCCTTTTTTTTGGGGGGTTGGGTTGGGGGTGGGGGGTGGAGGTGTGCGCTGGGTTGATAGTGTGCCTTATCTTATGCTTTGAATAAGGGAGAGTTGATTGACTGGACCAATCTGTATGCAGTTCCATATGAGAGAACCACAGATGTGCAATGTTGTTTGCCGTACTGTTCTTAATGCAAAAACTGCAAAAGAGTTAAAGGAGAAGATTGAAGATGAATATCGGGTCAACATGTGAGAATTATCCTGTGAAATCTCTGTATATTAAATTTGTTTCCTCTTTTTTGGTTGTTTAATATTGCATCTAACATGCGATGTGACGTTTCAACAGGATTTTGGATAATCTTCCTCTTGTTATGCCCATAAAAAGGCCTGACCTGGACACTACAGTCTATCAGCATGGTTTTCATGTTGGTCTAAAGGGACAATATGCTGGAGTATGTATCAGATTATTTCAATTTTTGCTTTGGTGGTTTCGGTTTGTAATTATGGAGGCATTATGAACTTATTTCCTCTGCATTTTCTCGTTTCTTCAGAGCAAGGAGGAGAAGCATTTTATCCATAATCATCTGACATTCACTGTCAAGTTTCACAAGGATCCACAAACTGATGCTGCGAGAGTTGTAGGTTTTGAAGTGAGACCATTCAGGTAATAATGTGTAGTTCATATGTTTTGACTTCAATTAATTGTTTCTTTGTAATAAATGTTGAATTGAGAATTGTGCTCTTTTTTTCAGTGTGAAACACGAATACGATGGGGAATGGAATGGCAAAAACCGATTGACCACTTGTGATCCCCATGCCAAGCGTACTGTTACAAGTTCTGATTCTCCCCAAGAGGTTGAAGATAAGAAGGAAATCATCTTCACATATGATGTTGAATTTGAGGTAAAACACATCTAATTATGGAGACGATGTTTTATCTTGTTAAGTGGCGGTGTTTTACTCTACTAGTAATAAAGTGCCTAATACTGCTAGCTTGACTACCCTGGCCAGCCATTATTTTTATGCCCAAAATTACCTCCCGTGACCTATTCATAGCTTTACTGGTGATGGTGATACTATTTTTTTGTTCTTGCACTCTATTTCCTACTTTTTCCATCATCACCTATTATTTGAATATCTTTAGAAACTTACTCACAAAAATATCTTACTTTTTAATAAGTTATATTTAATATAAATAAACAATAAAAAAAGGTTCTTTACAAAATAAAAAATACACATGTAAGTGAGCCCGGTTGTGATGAATCTGTAAATATTGTATCCAACTCTCAGGAAAGTGATATCAAGTGGGCATCAAGATGGGATACATATCTTTTAATGGCCGATGATCAGATCCATTGGTTTTCAATTGTTAACTCGTTGATGATTGTTCTTTTCCTCTCGGGCATGGTAGCAATGATTATGTTGCGGACCCTCTACCGTGACATCTCCAAGTACAATCAGTTAGAGACCCAAGAAGAGGCTCAAGAAGAAACAGGATGGAAATTGGTCCATGGGGATGTTTTTAGGCCTCCAATTAACTCTGATCTGTTGTGTGTTTATGTTGGGACTGGTGTTCAGTTCTTTGGAATGACTGTAGTTACAATGACATTCGCTGTCCTCGGATTCTTATCCCCTTCAAATCGGGGAGGGTTGATGACAGCAATGTTGCTTCTCTGGGCATTCATGGGTGTTTTTGCTGGCTATGCCTCAGCCCGCCTTTACAAGATGTACAAAGGAACTGAGTGGAAGAAAATTACTCTTAAGACAGCACTCATGTTCCCCGGCATTGTTTTTGTTCTTTTCTTTGTGTTGAATGCTCTAATTTGGGGAGAGAAATCATCTGGGGCAGTGCCATTTGGAACCATGTTTGCATTGGTATTCTTGTGGTTTGGCATCGCAGTGCCACTCGTTTTTGTTGGTAGTTATGTAGGTTTTAAGAAGCCAGCTATTGAGGATCCGGTGAAGACAAATAAGATCCCTCGACAGATACCAGAGCAAGCCTGGTACATGAATCCAGTTTTCTCTATCCTTATTGGTGGCATACTTCCATTTGGAGCTGTATTCATCGAGCTATTCTTCATCCTCACCTCAATCTGGTTGCAGCAGTTCTATTACATATTTGGTTTCCTCTTCATTGTGTTCGTCATCCTTATCATCACCTGTGCCGAAATCACCATTGTGCTCTGCTATTTCCAGCTATGCAGCGAGGACTACCTTTGGTGGTGGAGATCATACCTCACTTCAGGGTCATCGGCTCTCTACCTATTCCTTTATGCAGCATTCTATTTCTTCACAAAGCTCGAGATCACAAAGCCCGTATCGGGTATGCTGTACTTCGGCTACATGTTGATCGCATCATATGCTTTCTTTGTCTTGACTGGCACAATTGGGTTCTACGCATGCTTCTGGTTCACGAGGCTCATCTACTCATCAGTGAAGATTGACTAGAGTGTCGTATTGCAGTTCCTCGAGAGAGCATATATCACACTGTGGACCAAATTGTTTCTTGCTTCCAGGTTTTGATAGTATAAAGTTGCTTCCTGTAACCTACCCAACACATGTTTCCTCGAATCTATTTGTTCTTTAGTCTTTTCTGTATGGAGACATTTTAAGAGGATTTTAGGGCAATTCGATCCTCAATTTACGGCATGTTTTAGTTGACAATATGATTCTTGTACCAAAAAATTGAAAAGGATGTCTTATTTGTTAATTAGTCCGTTAATCCTCTTATTTACTTAAACCTTTATAGATGGAAGTTATGTTAGTGAAGGTGTTTGTTGTTTTCACGAATTTTATATGCTGTTAGCTCCAACCACCAAATAGCGTTGAAACAATGTGTTCTGGTAGGAAGGAGAAACCTAAGAGTTGCAAAGATTTAAAATGCTATACATGCTGCAGTTTGAAAATGTTCAACTGCAGTTTTCTCCATGCACATAACGCTATTTGGTAATAAAATTCCTTCATTTCCCAAAAAAAGAAATGAATGTTGAACTTTGGCGTGGAGGTCCTGCGCTTCTATTACAGCAGAACTGCGGTCTAATCTTTTATTTTTCTCAATGCATATATTGTTAGTTTTTGCTCCCACGTGGTGTAACACAAGGTATGGGGTGGTCAAGTTTGGGCAATTGATTATTATTCTTGAGGAGAGAGGACGGGCCAGATGCACCGGAGCCGGTTCCCCCTTTAACGAGACCGCCATCTCAAGGTGCATCACGCATCACGACCAACAGGCTAAACCATAACAGTAGAACATTGTTCACTGGGATAGAAAGCTAGCGCTAAGCCGCTAACCCTCTATAAAATGGGGTTGACATTCAATCTTAGTTGGTTCCACCTCTTTCCAAGGTGGCAACCCTATTGGCTCTATACCCCTACAGGCAATCCAATTGGCTATATCCCAATCAAATTTGGCTATATACCCCAATCAAATTTACTCATAGCCCTGGGTCCTTTCTATATTTATAGAAAGGACTATGGGGGCACTGGGATAAAGTAGTTCAATCAGGACTTTATAAAATCTTATGGGGAGAAATTCAGCAATAGCCAGATTTACAAGTGGTCATTCAAAAATAGCTACAGTTTTAAAAGTATCGAATTTTATCCACTTTTCATGAAAAGATAAATCTTAACTAAAGCACTGTTCAAAATCTGAAAAATACTTCAGCATAATATACTGGAACTCCAGTATATTATACTGGAGTTCCAGTATAATATACCGGTCCAGCATAATATGCTGGAAGTTCATACACAGAGGTGCTCCAATCTCCAGTATATTATGCTGGAACTTTGCGCGTGTTGGAGTTCCAACATAATATGTTGGAAGTTCATACACAGGTACACCGATCTCCAGTATATTATGTTAGACCTTTCCGTGTTGTAGCAAAATAATGGCTATTTTTCAATGACTAGTCCGAAAACTGGCTAGCACGTGCTATTTTTAGCAATCTTATTTTGGGGGTTGGGGAGGGGTTTCAAAAGTTCATATCAGGACATTATGTAAATTTTCATAAATAACCATTCAAATTCAAAGGAGGTCCAAGTAGGTTTACGCCCATGTAAAAATAGCCAAATTTTAATAAATTTTCACAACTACCAAATAGTTAAAACACCCAAAATCTTATCCACAGTTGAGCTATAATACCTAAAGAGTCGAAATAGGGACAACTAAACATATTTAATTACAGAAATATCGTTGCAGTAACTCTCTAAACATAAATTATACATGGAAGCCTTCTAAAACCTCACAAGATCAGTAAACAAGTCAAACGAAAAATCAAGATGAGCAGATATTCAAACAAAATCAATCTGCATCTGCACTAAAATCTGGCTCTGGAGGCTTCTGCAGCTTCACCAACTCCCTAGCACTCTTGAGATTTCGATTCCTATGAACACCTCGGAGAGCATTTGCTGCAAATCTCGATGCCAAGAACGTTGCTCGGATACTGTACGTGGCGCCACCAGAATTGCCACTAGCTGCAGCCAATGCCTCGGCTTCTTCTTCTTCCTTCCGTTGGAGTTCCATAAGTTTCCTCTTGGTGTACCGCCTCCATGCTGCTTGGATGAAAATAGCAGCCCAAGTCCTCCATTGCTGTGAGTAGAATCGGAATGTGTGCTGAACCTGTCTACTGTGAAGCCTTCTGAACTGACTGGCAACGAATTTCAACTCGTCTGCTGTTAGAGCGAAAGCCTCTACTTCTTTCAGAGCTTTCACTGTACGAGTTGAAGACGGGAGATTAGAACCGGATTTTGGGTCTAGCGCCCATGTTAGAAGTTCCTCTCCACAAAAGTCGCCTTCTTTTAACAAACTGTGGTTGAAGAAACCACTTCTCCCACCGTCAGTTGTGACACTCTCAAGCCGACCTCGTATGATGAAGAGCATCTCGTCCACTGGATCTCCTTCTCGAACAATGTAAGTATTCTCGATATACAAACAGGGTTTTAGACGCTCACAAATAGCATCGAGCAATCTTTCATCCATATTCTCAAACAGAGGTACCTGAAATCAGTGACATAGATTATTAGAAAAATGCGTATAAAACGAAGAACAGAAGCACGGAAGTATATAAGCTAGTTGCTTACCCTCTTCACTAGAGCCAGACAAAGATGACGCTTGATATCCCTCCTAAGATCCTTGGGCAAACTCTGGACTATATTCTCTTCATCCACTCCTCGTGTTTCCTGCCACTTGTACTGATCATAGCGCCTAACCCGTTCTCGGAGATCTTGTGGGAGCAAGCGATGATGCATCCACTGTTCTGAGTCACGCCTTTTAACCCTCATCTCCTCGAGTCGAATAGTAAGAGATTGTAGATATGTCTGTGACCGCAAAGCACCAAAGTCTCAGCACAAATTTCTCATAGATATATAAATGCCATTATCAAAAGCACTCCTAGAACTGTGAATGCCATAGTATTGATATCTAGCAAATACGGTAATAACCATGAAAGTCTACATCACTTTTTAGCTTTTCATACAATTCCGAGTTTGATAAACAAAAAGAGTTATCATATTTAATTGTTTCTCTTCACATTTGTCATGTGATTATAAAAACTTTTTCTGATAAAACCGGCAGTCAGGAAGCTACATTTTTTACTCAGTCCATCATCACCTGCATGTTACCGATTAATAATGCAAAGAGAATGAGCCCAAGTATAGCCAATCCTATAGAGAATATTGACTCCCCAGGATATGTGCTGGTTTGAAGTCCCTGTCCAAGGGTACTGCACGAGCAGAAAAGAACAAAATAAACAAAAAAAGAGATTATCATTAATACAAGTTTACTACAAATCAATTGTGAATCAATTTATACAACATTTAAAATATCAAGCAACATATATATTAATCAAAAAAGTAAAATATTTTGCAAGAATTTATGCAGTAGATTATGTAATGCCGGCAGCAGCGTTATCAAGCAAAAATAATGCATTGCAGCAGTGCACCAAAGGATCATCAATAGTTATTACTTAATAAATTCAGGGTACTTAAATCCAACTTTTCAATCGACTGCGCCCTTCGTTTTGAACCTTTTCGGAGTACAAGGCCGAACTAACTAATTTCGGTGTGAATATGGACATAGAATTTTTGAACTTTTTAAAATAAGATTTACATATTTAGAAACTACATAAAAAGGTAGTATAAGTCACAATAGTTAACAATCCAAAATATTTAAAAAGTATTTGCAAAAAATGTGGTTAAAGAAAATCCTGTTCGACTCCACAAATAGTAATAGGTTCACATAAATTGAAATCGACGGCAGTCCCACGCGACCTTATCACATCACCTGGGCTCTAGCAAAAAGTTTGTTTCCTCCTTACAATAGTAATAGGTTCACATAAATTGAAATCGAGGGCAGTCCCACGCGACCTTATCACATCACCTGGGGTTTAGCAGAAAGTTTGTTCCCTCTTCAGCTCTATGTGTAAGGAACGATGAATAAAAGGAGACTACTGTATTAATGGTCAAATATTAAATAGTAAATAGACTATATGAATGTAATGAAGCACAATACTGGAAAAACTCAAACTAGAGTTTGTCCTCTGCGTCTATAACTTCCAGACAACGATATAGTTTTCTCAGATTTAACTCTAGACTTGCCAAAGAAAGGACTCTTCACCTACCTCCACAAGTTATTGTTATTAAGAAGAAAATGAGAAAGTGCTATGGAGACCTATGCGACAGAAAAATATCTAACAAAGTATATGCAAATTCTATCGGACAGTCGTTAGACGTTATATTATATGGACGTAAATAACGAGCATCTAATACCCACCCAATATACTCACAAGATGAGTGTCATACAAAAGAAGTGCCACTAGTGAATTTTTACTCTACAAAAATTGAAATGTTATCCTCGGAAATAAGAAACTGAAACAATAGAGCTATCAAGAGGAACAGAATATCAGCTAAGCATTAAAATAAACTCACCTTAAATTCTGCAGTCCCCACCATAGACAATAACAATATTTAGACACGAATTTCATGGAGTAAACAATGCCAGATGACAAAGCCTGATCAAAGATCCCAAAATCAAACGGTGAGTCGTCACTATTTGCAGGGCAAGCATCGTTCAAAACTTTGTCACTTATGCTGCTCCAACTATTATAACCCGTCATGTACTGATTGCCACAATACAGGAAATCAGTGTTGCATGTTGCATTGTGTGTACAAGCTTGCTGCCAGCATGTATCGTAGCGTTCCACGGATAGCAAGTACCAAAATGACCCAACTATCTGCAATGAAATACATACAAAAGAGAAGTAAAAGATATGCCGACTAAAGCAGAAAGATGATCATGATCATACATTTGAACCTAAAATTCCAACCTTTGTCATCTTCCTAGAGTAGTAAAAATAAGTTGTGAGAGTCAACAAAGATGAGCAGATAATTGGACGATATTCACATGATCCATGCAATTAACACATGTGTATTCATTAGGCTCATAGGTCTAAAGAAGCCATTAGGACATGACCGTAACACATTCTAAACTTTCAACTTACAATAATCAGACCTACGCACACTGTGCAAAGGTATTTCACCAGCGAACCATCCCAAAACTCCAACTCAAGAATCATCTTGAAAAGCAGATATAAATGTAACAAGTGAACCATCGATCTTTCAGAAAACGCAAAAGTGAACTGTCACCAGCAATTGAACAGGAAATACAGAGGAAACATAATGCAAGAAGTGGCAAACAAATCAATAAATAAATAAAACTTACAAAAAAGATTTATGTGCGCAAAGGATCATAGAGAGAGAGAGAAAAATTGCTTGCACGCCATGATATCTAACATTTCAACATTTTGACGAATAGCTTACATGACTAGCAAGCATGTACAACAGCAAATAGGACGCAGCACCAGCCCATGCGGTTTCAGCAAAGACACCAGTAGTTCTTTTCAGTTCTGAAGTTAAGGGTATAACTCTGACAAATCTGGGGATGTACTGAAGCAAAATGATGTAAAGCAAAGCTTGCTTCGTAGCTAGGACATCAGAACCTGTTGAGCTTTGCAGGAATCTCCACACCACAATCTGTGTAAATGCATAAAAAGAAAGTAAAGAGAATGAGAATTACACTCATCAAATGATAAGCAGCTCTATGCTTTCATTCATAAAAGAATGTTAAGCAAAGGAAATAAAGGGATAATTACATTTTGGGCCGCCCAAAAAAAAAAACCGGTAAATGTATATGTTTTGTATATTAAGTATAAATATACATAAATGTACATATAATAAACATTATACAAGGGAATCGCAGCAAAGCATTTCTTTTAACCTGAGGCAAGGGAATCACAGCAAGAAAATCGATAATAAAATAGAACCGCAAGTATCTTTTAGCAATCTGTCCAGGATCTATCACAAGTTCACCCCGTCCAAAAACTCGAGATGATGGTGCAATATAAGCCGTGCGAAACTGAAGAACCATGTGAATAAGATAGAAAGCATCAATCACTGTACGTAGGGTAGTGGCTATGACAGCGAGCTTCCTGTCAATCTGAAGGCAATTTGACTTATTATCAAAAACGGGAAGGTAGAAAAACAGTGGATCCACCGACACGGCTAGAATACATGACACAACAAACAACTTATTCCATAAGAGAAGGAATTTATCTTGAGGGTCAAAAATCTTCTTCTCTGAAACTTTCAGATCTTCAGGAAATACAGCCCGAGATACACCAAAGCCGAGTATTGATTTAAGTCCTTCAGATCCTTTTTTCATTCCTCTCTTAAAAGACCTTGACGGACTGTTAGCCGCATGGCCAGAACGTTTTAAACCGTCGATGTTAAAGCCGCATTTATTTGTTGTTAGTGATGCGGAAGGAGAGGATAGTCTGGAATCCAAGTCATCCAACCTAAACCAAAATGTGCAGAAGCAATATTAGATGCCAAAAAGAAGCTAAGATAATCAGGGAAGAACAATCTATAGTGATCAAACTGTAATAATCGCACTCTTAATGTTAAATCTCCTCGTTCTCAGACTTAAATTGCCGTACTTCAAAAATATCATATCTGCTTCATCCAACTACTAGGCCTGAGAATCCTTCAAATGTCTAATATAACAGTAAAATCCTAGACACAATCACATAAGCCAATGAAGGTATTACTTTATCCATATAAAAAAAACTAATTCATCCAATCACACTGATCTTTTGAAGCACTCACAGCGCACAAATGTGAGACATTGTCATATAATAAAGGGCTAATCTCCTTTATCTAACAATCAAAAGATGAAACAAAAACTTAACTGCTTTTTAAAGTAATATACATAATAAACTGAAATAAAAGAACAAATTCAATATTATTAATGTATTATACCTTTTTTTTATAAGAAAAATGTTTTAGTTTATGCCTAACTTAACCTCAGAATACTAGGTAAGAGTTAATCAAGTAAACGAAAAGATACTTAACCTCAGAAGATGAGATAAAGGAAAATAAAGAGAATAGATTCGACTACCTTACGAACTTCTCCCGCTGTCCCCCCAAATATTGGGACTTGGAACCGCAGTCGAACATTTTGTACAGTCACACACATATACAGCCACTGCAGCAGAACATAAAATTTCAAGTTAATCATAGTATAGAGAATAAGCTAGAGAGGGGAGTAGAAGTTGGAAGATCTTTGAGAGCAATGTTAATTTCTGCTTGTTTAATAATACTATACATTATTGCTTTCTTTGCAATGATCTCTAATCCCGATGATTAGGGGGATTCTAATCCCATAGATAATGTTATACCAATCCTGCTTCCGCGAGTAATGGAATATTTATTTCTAATCCCTCTACAAGTGTTCGCCTCTTTTTGCAACGAAGTCCAAAACATTGATACGACTGCGGGCAAGATGTCTTGCGTCTTATATTATTATTCAGTTCCAACAAAACACACGAGGAGATGAAAATGCGCTCAGAATTTTTTTATATGGAAGTTTGAAAAAGAACATAACAAGTTAATATGCAAGGACTATTCCTATTTTGTTTTGCCAAAAAAATGAGAACAACCAAGTTTGAACAGATTTAGAAGAATGAATGGACCAATGGTATTATTCTCCTACTTCAAAAAAAATTGAGTTGGTACCTGGCCCCATTATTTTCGACTCTCAGTTCCCTCTTCAGCTCTTGATCCACTATCACAATAGGGTATTTATCTTTCTCTGGTTTAGATTTCTTACTAAGCCCTTCATCTCAGAATAAGTAAATAGTTCAGAACTCAACCTATTGAAACTGAAGCAAAAGCCTCAAACGGAGATTTATTTGTACCTTACACATTTTTGTGTCACCTTGACCCACTAATTTACTACTTCACAGTGCAGTTAAGCCGCTTAAAGTTAGACTATTGGCAACTAAACCAATGTAGCTATCTCGAAAAAATGTACAAACTTCAAACTAAAGAAAAAGAAGGTTTGCATTTCACAAACATCAATAGCAACTTCAAAATGCAAGTTTCCAGATACTAACTCAACAACAACAACAACAATAACATACCCAGTAAAATCCCACTAGTGGGGTCTGGGGAGAGTAGAGTGTACGCAGACCTTACCCCCAAAAGGGTAAAGAGGCTGTTTTCAGGAGACCCTCGGCTCAACCTAAATCTGAACCTTTGATTTCCTACTAATTGGTACTACCGCAATAAGCCTAATCAACCCCTTCCCCTTTCCTCTACCCTTTATAATTATTATTTTTTATGACGGTGGTGTCCGAGCCAACTCGTGCGTACCTCGACTATTTCACCGGGTACTTTCTATCTCCCACCAACACAGGTACCCGTAACTCTATCCAAGGCCTAGACATACGAGAAAAATCATGTAGTGTTTTTACCCTCTATAGTTATTTTATCTTGAGATGATCCAAAATTTGGACAAATTCTAAATCTCAATTTCATTTAAACAAATAACAAAATATCAAAATAATTTCAGTATACTTATGTTGACTGAATTTCAGATGAAGTCCATATTTCTACAACTAAGTTCCAATCCCATCAACATTGAGTTTTTAATCTTACCCTTTTCATCTATACACAAAATGACATAACCCCTTTTGATTTAACTCATCAAGATTGAGTTTTTAATCTGACCCTTTTGATTTAACCCATCAAGATTGACTTTTTAATAAAACCCTTTTGATTTAATCCATTCAAGATTGAATGATTAGTCTTTATTGACCATTTTCAGATGCAAATTTTGCATTTAAATCAGATAAAACAGTTCAATAAACTGAACAAAATTATAGCATAAAGAGCAAAGTAGTTTTAAAAAGAGAAACTGAAATACAAGGTAATTACTAAAATATATGAGTATAGATCAGAGAAAGGGGACTTACAGTTGAAATCTTGAGAAATTAATTTATGGAGATAGACATGGAAGAAGAAAAAGGAAATGGTGGGGTGGTTGTGTGGGGGTGGTGGGGTTAAGAAGGAGCAGAAGATGAAGTCAAAATAGACATATCTAAAGAATGTATCAAAAGTGAGTAACAGAAAACGCTGTAATTTACAGAGACAGAAATAAGTTGGTAAATTGACTGCTGCTCCCCTCCCCCACCTCCCCTCCCCCCTCCCCCCAAAAAAACCCCATGATCTTGTTACAATTTTTTCCATTTTTAAATTTCTTAACCAGTATTCGATACTGTACTAGTATTTATTTGAGGTCCGATTAATCTGGATTCACGTCGTATAATTTTACTTTGTAAATAATGAACTCTCTACCAAGGGTGATGTTATACTCAAAACTCGAACCTAATACCTTTGAGTAAGCTCCCGTTTGGTCATAAATTTTAGTTTCATTCAAGTTCCCAAAAATTGATTTTAGGGCAGTTATTCGGTGAAAATTTGTTTTCCACTCACAAAATAAAATACATGTCCAAACACAAGCTTAACTTTCCAAAAAGTATTTTTTAACACAACTTTAAAAACTCTTTTTACAAATTTCAGTCAAATCTATATCCAAACGCTAGTTAAGAATAGAGAAATACTTATCACTTCAATCTAACTATTGAAAGTGTTACTCCTTTTTATAGAATGAAAAACTCTCTTCTTGAAAGTTTTTTTTTTCTTCTTCTTTTAATTGACTTGAATTAATTTGACTCACATCTCCATAGTTCACAAAGTTCCTATGGTTCGTTACATGTGGTACTTCCCTTTTTAATTTGTTTAAATAAAAATATTGCCTTTCTATAGTATTTTAAAATAGGGAAAATTGTACTTTTAGTTCGTCAAATGTCAACAATTTATGATTTTGGTCCTTCTTATATTTAGTTAATACATACAATCCTCAATTAATTAAAATGTCTACTTTTGATTCTTTTGCTTATGAACATTTACAAACTTAATGAATTATTCACCTATAGTCATGTGTTATTGTTGAATTTGTAATATTACTCCAAATTTGAGAATCATATAGTTCTAAATTCATATGTAAAGGAACCAAAAATACATGTTTTAATTAATTTAAGGTTAAACATACTTCACAAAGAATCATGTCACCAAAACCAAAATATATTGACAATTGACGGATCAAAAGTGCATATATTGTTAGAAAATTTTTGACTTTAAACTTCTCAATCGTTTAATGACATTTTTATAACTACATAAATATTATAATATATTTAATATTACAATTTTCAGAACTCTTTCTTTATTTCTTTCTTAAAATCGTGTGCGAACAAACATTTTCATATAAAAGGAAAAGATTTTGAAAATAGATGTGTCATAATTTGAATTGGATAAGCACCTAAGCTAGAAAAAATAATTAAAATATTATCATTTGATGAATTACTATAGGTGATTAATAATTTAAAGGGAAAAATAAACATTGCATGAAATAAGAGGACAAAAATGTCGATATTTTAACGTAATGAGACATTTGATTTTTAAGGTACATCAAGTTTTGATATTTTAGGTATGATTTTACTAATTCTGCCCCCAAGAATAAATGGAGATGAGTTTGGTCAACTGAATCTGAAGTAGCTTTGTGTTTCTGCTTGTGATGTTGTAACTGAAATCAACAGAGGTGAGTGGTCTGACCCTGTTCTCACTAGATGAGTAACATCAATGTTTGTAAATTTTTGTGACCACTCATTAATCATGAATGCTCTATCAAGTCTCCCAAACTCTTTGAACTTCTGCTTCAGCCATTGCATCATGTAAAACCAGACCCAATGTAACCAACATCAATGAGAGAGCAGTATATTATAAGAATGAGTTGAGCGCAGATCTTTGGTATAAACCCATAACAATTGGGAAGTGCTCTGAGTCGCCTTCCATAGTCCTAACCCGATTCTTAGCTCCATTATACATGTCCTTAATTACCCTAATGTTGGCAACCGACACACCTTTTACTTCCAGGCATCTCCAAAGAACCTCCCTAGGGACCTTATCATATGTTTTCTCCAGGTTAATAAACACCATGTGTAGACTGATGAAGCTATACCTACTGAACATTTTCCTTTGGGTCAATCCTTGGGTGAACCATCTATAAGAATATAGATTAGTCCATACAGACATCAAAGTTCACATCCTCTAGAGAGCGCCATCCTTGATCCTAATGCAAGGGTGCAAACCAGGTCATCTTTGAGAAATCTATGTGCACTCATAGTATTCCTCTCACAGATTGAACCGAAGAATATAAAGGAAACTCGAAAGAATCCAGATTAGATTATAGCATGCAAGAGGAGCTAAATCAGTTTGAAAGAAGCAAGGTCTGGCACTTGGTACAAAGACCCAAGAACAGAACGGTCATATGTACCAGATGGGTGTTCAAAAACTAGCCGGATGAACAAGGAAATATCACAAGGAACAAGGCCAGACTAGTGGCTTAGGGATACAATCAAGAAGAAGGCACTGACTATGATGAGACAATTGCACATGTAGCTAGAATGGAAGCTATAAGAATGCTAATAGCTTTTGCTGCATACATGGAGTTCACCTTGTATCAGATAGTGTTGGTAACCAATTTTTCCCATATATATGTTAAAAAATACATATATACTTTCAAAATAGTGCATGAGCATCAACCAATATTTTTTTCATAATTTTCTGTAATTTTAAAGGATTTTTAATTAATTTATTCCAATATTTTTATTATCTAAATAATTACTAATTGCATCACAAATAATTTTATAATGATTTATTACTTAATTTTTATCATTTATATTCATATTGAACTTTAATCATTTAATGTATAATCATATTTACATCTTTAGGCTATAATTGCAATAACTTTGCAATAATAGCTCATATATGCATAATTATATTATTTACACGAAAAATAAATTTTTATATTTTTATAATATTAATTAGTTATTTTAAATCATTTTCATATACAAATAGCATTTTTATCCTTTATTAATTATTTTTTATAAATTATTTTATTAATTTAAATGGTTATTTAAAACATAGCCTATTTTAATTCATTTTTTCGGACCTACCCCAGCCCAATAACCCAATACACTAACCCAACTACCCATACCCATACCCGTTCAATTAAACCCGCCCACCTAAATCTAATCTTGGTCGTTGATCTCAGAAGATCAACGGCCCTAAATCCAATGTCCCTTTTTAATATACCAAAACCCCTAAAGCCTAACACATTCGCCCCAGCCCGCTGTCTTTGGATACTCTCCTCTCCTCACCTCTCTCACCCCCTCAAACCCTAGCTCGTCATCACACTTTTCCTCTTGATTCATGGGATCCTCCCTTGATTCCCTGCCTTATTTGGCTTTGTTTCTCTACTGGCTACCCGATCTTGATGCTACTTGATTCATTTGGCTCAAATGACAAGTGAATCTCAAGAGACTCGAACCAGATCTGGTTCAAAGTCTCTCATATCTGAGCTATTTCGTCTATGTTCATCCTGATACCTGTGAGTACGAATATTTTCGTATCTTAGGGGTTCAAATCACTGGTTCAAACCGGATTTAGTTCAACTTCTGTTTATTTTTATGAGTATTTCTCTTCTTTTTTTAAAAAAAATTCAGTACTTCTGTCTCTATATTTTCTAGTCCTTTTCTATTATTATTTTATGATCGATTTTATTTACTCTAAAAACTAGGGTTTTGGTTTCAATAGATTTTTTGCAAAAAATGTTCTTAATCTTTAAATGTTTCGTCTCTGGGTCTGTCAGGGTTTCCTTATTTATTGTATGACTGATTTTACTTATTATATGTCTTTGTATTTCTTAGGGTTTCGATTATTTAATTGTTCATTGTACTGCTTCTGCATGTTTGCCTTTAACTCCGACAATTAATTGTTAATTGAGTTTACTTGCCTAAATTAGGGTTTGAAACTAGCCTTTCTGTTAGTACTGGTGTTTTCTTATTAGATTTTACCTGTTCTTACCTTATTTGGACCAGTATTGGATTAATTATTTGTACCACTTCCCTTAACTTAACCTTACTGACCTGATTTTATGTTTTGATTATTGAACTCGGCTTCTAATTGATTTTGGAATTATTTCTTACCTTATTTAACCTAGTACTTACTGATTGATTCCGTATAATATTTTCCTTAAATTAAGTGGTACTAGCCTGACTTTACTCGATTCTGTCTTGTTAATTGATTCATGCCGACCTTAATTGATTGTCGAGTTATTTCCATACCTTATTTATGTATGACTGGTCCATTACCATATTTGTTTACTTCATTAAGTGATATTTAAACCCCCTTCCTCACTCCCTTTAGAACGACTCTACAACTCTCGAACTATCTGTTCTCACAAAAACTCAAGCTCTCTCTTTACTCTCTTATTTTGATTTCTACAATAAGTGGCTATTATTTGGCCGGCTGAAAGCCAAGGTCAAATTCTCTGGAATTAAACTACTATTGCATTCTTACCTGCTTTATTCTCAACCGGTATGCCTTAACTTTTACTATATTGTTCTCTATGCTTTATTCGATTAGTCTGTTTCAATCCTCAGCATGATTCTGCTTTCTATGTGACTACATGATCCCATTTAGTAATAATGATAAACTAAGTTACTTCAAATAATGTGACCCCTTTTTCCTAAGTTAGTTTTAATATTAGTCTGTTTCTTGTTCTGAACCTTGCCAGATACTGTAAGCATGTAATCAAATATGTTTGCGGTTTAATTTATAGGTTCTTTCTGTTTCTGTCTCTATGTTTAAGTCATGATTGCTTTAATATTTAACCTAATCAAATGCCAATCTATTTGAACTACATGTTGAACCTGAACCTGTTTGTTTCTTGGTGCAGTTCTGCCTGCAACTCTGTATTTTGAATTTGCTTTCTTCTGAAATTGCTATTTTGAAACCTGCCCCCTTACCCTTTAAGAACTGATTTTCAAAATCCTACTCTTAGTCATTTAGGTTCTCATCACCTCCAGTGTGAGCACTGAGTGCCTAGGGTCCTTGAGACTCCTCCGAACTCCGACACATTGGGGTTGGTCTTCCAATCTTTTTATGAGTCACCTCTCTGAATGTGGCTCCGGTGTGAGCATTGCCCGAGGTCCCTGAGGCCCTTGGAAAATTTGACACATTTGAAACCTAATCTTATGTGCCATGGATGGATCACTACTATGCTCCAGATTTGTTATGATTGAAGGCCTGGTTCCCAGGTTTAGATTGGGCCTATGAAGGCTCCCTATAGAGTAATTGTTATTATTGTATAATTCATTCGATTCTGGGCTATAACTATCTTTGTAATAACAGATTCGGGGTGTATTAAAAGCTGGGGGGGGGGGGGGGGGG
>ML241492.1:47278-66223 GCA_005239495.1 Nicotiana undulata | reverse complement strand
TTAAAATGTTCGGGGTGTTTAAAAAGGGGGGGGGGGGGGGGGGGGGTAGGGTTCTTATATGTTTGTTAAAATTGGGTAGAAATCCTGCATATAGGTTTAATTATGTTGATTAAATCATGTGAGTGATATGCTTGTTTAGAGATCCTGCTTATAGGATTTTTCGATTGTTTTGATTCTGTCTGCATACTAGACATCATGTTTATAGGCTTTTCCATTAATTATGCACTAGAAATCCTGTTTGTAGGTTTTTCATTAATTCTGCATTAGAAATCTTGTTCATAGGATCTACACATATTTTCAACCCAATGTGCATTAGTGGCCATGTCTATAGGATCCTGTTTGTTTGAAATAATAATCTTTCCTGGCAATCTACTTAATTTATGCCCACATACGATTAATAGATATCATGCTTATAGGAATAAAAACAATCAGTTTCACCTAGAAATCATGCTAGGATTTAAACTAATAGATATCATGCTAGGATTTAAACTAATAGATATCATGCCTATAGGGTGAAATCAGTTTTTAAACTTAGAAATCCTGCCTATAGGGGTTTAAATCAAGTCAGCAGTTAGAAATCATGCCTATAGGGGTTTAAATCAATTCAGCAATTAGAAAGCATGCCTGTAGGATTTAAAAGGAATAAAAACCTATATTTATGAGTTAAAATCAGTATCACACTTAGAAACCATGTTTATAGGTCTGTAATTAATAAACTCGTGGAAATCATGTCTATAGGATTTTATTAATCAAATCGACCAATTCTGGCCATCACTTAGGCAATCTGTAGGGTTTATTAATGATTCTGGGCTTAAAATTGTGACATATTACCTGTTTGGAATGCCCAGATTCGCGCCGATAAAATCAGTAGGCAAACAAATAGGTCACAATGCTCGCCTTAATAAAACTGCCTTTATATTTTGTTTCTGGTCATATAGATATCCTGCCTATAGGAATCTAAAATTAACAAGCTTTGCTGATTCAATTGTGTGTTGTCTACTTGTGGAGGTAAATGTGATCCCCTATTTGTTCTTTATCTGAAAGTCTTATATGTTTGTTGTTTGTCGCCTAGATTTCTCATTTAAGTAACATAGGTTGGTCTAGAACCATCCTAAATAGAGGTCCTAATACCTCTAGGGCCATAAGTAAAGGATAGGTAGTGCACGCATAAGGAACGAGTTAGAAGCTATTAGAACGCTTAGGTAACAACTTAAAGATAGTAATTGGGCATTAAGGAGATGATAGACCGTGCGCCAATGCTATGAGTAATACCCCAACTTGGGGAAGTTACAAAGTATTGCATGGAATGATCCTATAGGCTAAAAAACCTAGGACCTCCCCTTTAATCCTGTTTAAAGTAATTTGTATTGTCCAAATTGTTTTATTTTCCTTTTAGGCTAATTCCCTTAATTAAGTTTGGCCGGGACCCACCGTTGTGGACCTCTAGGGGTGCCTAACACCTTCCCCTCAAGGTAATTTGAGCCCTTACCCGATCGCTGGTAATGCAAACTGGTTTTATGAGTTAATTGCTCTAGGTGCCCTAACGTACTTTAATCTGTTAGGTGGCGACTCTTCCAATCACTTACCACATCCCAAAAGGAAGGGAGTTGTCTCATAAATGTCGAAACCCAATTTCGCGAGGAAAAGGGGGCGCGACAGATAGATGTAAAGAGTGCACACTTGAACGATTATCTTAAGGAGGAAGTGTTTGTTAAACAACCTCCTAGGTTTGAGGGTGAATAATTTCCTGACTATGTGTTCAAGTTAGGCAAAGTCATGTATGGACTGAAACAGGCTCCAAGAGCTTGGTATGAAAGACTCTCAAAATTCCTCTTGACCAACAACTTGTAAGAGCAAAGGTGGACACCACACTGTTTCTAAGGAGCAAAAGCAAGAATGTTATGATTGTGCATGTATATGTGGATGACATTATCTTTGGAGATACTAACGAAGCAATGTGCAAGGAATTTGCTGAGATGATGGATTTATCCACAGATGAGGCTGAATATATGGCAATAGAATCTTGTTGTGCTCAGTTGCTGGGGATAAGACAACAGCTAAGGGACTATGGTATTTTTGTTGATTGTGTTCTTATCTTCTGTGACAACACTAGTGCCATAAACATTGCTAAAAATCCTTGTCAGTACAAGAGAACTCTGTAAAACCAAAGACCAAAATGCAGATATTTTTACGAAAAGTATGAGTAGGGATCACTTTGAAAGGAATAAAATGGAACTAGGTCTAATCAATACTTCCAATTAGGTTGAACCCCAATGATTGGATAGAAAAAGTACAATTAGATATTGATAGTCAAGTACAATGTGTTTGATTCAATATCTTGCTTGTATTAAGCACACATACTTGCCTAGAAAAATCTACCTAATAACTATGTTGTATGATACTAACTTGTAGTGCTGATGCTTTATTGCAGTAGTGAGTAAAGAGTTACTAAGGAGTTGGTTCTTTGACTCAAGTGCGTTCCATCTTGTTTTAATTCACTGGGACTTAATATCCTAAATCACTGTTATGCTCAGAATTTCTAATCATGTTAGTATCACTTCTAGTTGTCATCTAGTCAAAGAGTAAGAGGGGATCCTAGACAATTAGAGTTTAATTACTCCTAAAATCCTAACAGTCAAAGTAACCGTTATTAGAGTCCCGTTAGAACTCAAATTTGGTCACTCTCTCTTTTTTTTTTCTCTCTCTCTCTATCTCTCTCTCTCTCTCTCTCTCTCTCTCTTCCAGTCAAATCAGTAGTAACGTCTTTAAAAGCCCCTTATGATCAGTTTCTCAGACCTTACTGTTTCTCTCAAACCCTAAGCAAGAATAAAGAAATAATTCTCCATTTCACTTCATCGATTTTATTCTCTTATCACCTTGCCTAAATCCATCCAAACCTCTTCTAAAGCAAAATCATCATCCAATACTGAAGTCAAACCCAAGAACATGAAGCCCAAATCAAAGTAAGTGTCAAACCATCGAGTGAACCTGCACACACACCTGTTCCTTCTCCATCGATATCCTCCATTGTACCTACACCACCATCCCTTGTGATGAATGGACCTTGGGCCTAACTCAACCCCAAAAGTTAGCTTATGAGGTGAGGATTTCCCAAGATCATATAAGGAGACCAAGGACCTCAAATCCCTCCAATGTGGGACAACTCAACACCCCCCTCATGCCCTGGCCTGCAAACTAGAGCGTGGACAACATAAATGGGGGCCCAACATCAGTGACAATAATTGGGATGGGCCTGGATATGATACCATGTGAGAAAGCACGAGAGAAAATATTATAATATTCTATGTTAAATATTCCATATATATATGTATACATAACACATAACTTACTCCTATTACATAAGGGACTAGGACTAATTACATACATTCACATAACTATTTTAACACCTTGTTCATGCTGCTCTCACCATCCCCACCTCTACTGGGCCTTCACTTTCAAAACCAACCACCCATGCATCTATGCCTACCTCTAAAAACACCTCTAAGTCAACCAAGGTCAAGGCTACTCCAAGAAAATCAGTCAAGAGTGACAAGACGGTGTTTGATGCTGCTGCTAAAGTAGACACTGTGGTTAAGGAAGTTGTGGTTCAGTGGGAACCAATGTCAATTACTACAAGTAAGGTAAAACTCCCTCCATCAAAGTTAGATATTCTGGTATCTGTTATAGATATTGCACCCTTAGATGCTAGCCCACCCACAAGTGATAAACCACAAGTAGAGGAACCTATCGTAGAAACGAATATAGCAACTCTAGAGAAAGGAGAAGATGCCACTGATGTCATGCCTATGGTTGAAGGGGAAGGTAGTAAAGAACCAGTACAAAAGGAGGCATCTGATGGTCTTTCTCTCTGCTGGACTGAAGATGTGGGTGAAAAGAAGAAGGAGTAGCGGCCAGTCATGAGGAACATCAGACTTATGACATGGCTATCGAAGAGAAAAGGAGTGAGAATGGGGGAGATTCTGGTGAAAAGAAGGAGAGTGAGACGGAAGATAGGATATGAACAAGTGGATGATTCTGCATAAGAAGAAAAGAACAGTGAAGAAGAAGGAGGTTTTGAGAGTGAAGGTGAGGATCAAGAAAAAGCAAGTGAGAGTGAAGGAGAGGATGACGAAAGTGAGCAAGAGAATGAGAATACAAGTAGGGAATATGAAGGCTCTGTGACTATTGGGAATATAGTCCTATCCCCTTCAGAAGAAGCAAGTGGAGAGAAAAAGACTGACAAAACTGGACCTTTATTAACTCCTTTCACAGGAGATGAGGAGGTCAGTACTGATGAAGATAACTTGCCCTTGTCTGTTCTAGGGAAGAACACCAGGAAGACACATGTGAAAGCAACAAAGTATGTTGTCCCTGCAAGGAAAGAAGTGGCTCCTCCAGCTATGACTCCTCTCACAAGGAGTACAAGAAAGGCTATTGATGAACAAATCATTAAGGAGTCTATAGGTGCCAAGAAACCAAGGAAGCAAGTTTCGATTGTGGAACATATTGTTGAGTTGGATGGAGAAGATGAGCCTGATTCCTCTCTGCCAGAAAAATCATTAATAAAAAAGAGAAAGGTTGTCTAATCTGCAAAGACTGATACCCCATATGCAAGGGCCAGTATAGGAAAACAAGAAAGAATGGGCATGTTGTGGTTGATAAACTCACTGAGTCTAGGAACAAAAAAGTGCTTAATGGGAAGATTCTTGCAAATACTGATGAAAAGGTGATGGCTCAACTAGTTGAAAAACTTGAGCTATATGGATGGAAACACATGTTTGTCAAGGCTTTCCCTCTAGTGGTGTGTGTCTACTGTGGTGGAGTTCTATGCGAACTTCTAGTTTGATGGAAAGGTGGTCAAGAGTAATGTTAGGGGGTTTAAGATGGAGTTTGATGCTGAAGAGCAGGGGATGCTTCTAAATATTCCTTCTTTAGGATTCGACAATGACTTGAAAAAAAGTGGCCAGCCATGACAATGATGTGGACACGGGAATTGTGGTCACAATGAAGTTCTCTCAAAAGTTTGAACTGGATGATCCCCAGAAGGTGTATAAGGATGATATGACCTCCTTCCATAAGTTGTTGTTTCACTATGTCAATTCCCGTATTTTGTAGAGGTCTGAGAGAAGGCTGAGGCTACCCTGTCAGATATGGTTGTGATGGAACTGCTTGACACCGGTAGACCTATCAATCTCCCTAGCTTGATGATTCAGCACATGGCAAGAGTTGCAGACTCTTCCAAGACCAAACATGTTATGCCTTATGGCCTCATATTGACTGAGTTGTCTGACAAGCTCAACATTTCCTTGTCTAAGCTTAAGTTTAAAAATCACAATGATGTTTTGAATGTTGTTACCCTCAAGTAGTGTGGATATGAGGAGATCAAGGATAAAGGACCAACAGGTTCTGCTATTCTACCCGGTAGCGGCAGGGCAGCATGCTCACTAAGAGTTTGGAGTTGGTTGTTGAGGAGAATGCCAAAATTCGAGAAGACAATGATGAGTTGAGAAAATAAACCAAGCAACTTAGGGAAGAGCTCAGAAGGGCTATGGAAGCTCATGCCCAAGAGATTGCCACCCCTGTAAAAGCATTGGCCCCCTCTACCTCTCACCCATGAACCTGTTGCTCTCCCAGTGTCCTTAGTTTCTTTTGTTATCCCAATGATGCTTTAGTTTTTTTTCTTCTGTTCTAGTCTGAGTTGGTTGCATCATGTTTAATTTATTTTGTTATAATGGTTTACGACAAAGCCCTGGGCTATTTTGGCACTGCTAAATGACTTTTCTTACAATGTTTTAATGCTTAGCACATGGTTATATCATCAGCTTAGTCTGTTTGCTTTGATAATTCTTGAGCGTGTGTCGTAGTCTGTATGGCTATGAACTTTTCATTAACTGTGCTTAATATGTATAACTTCTTTTTATTATTTTTCAATGATGATAAAAGGGGAAAGATAGAGCTGGGAGTGTTGTGTATGTTGGTGTGGATATGTCTGTCTGTGGTATGATGTGCTTGTTGATCATGATTTGGTGTGACTACCTGGTTCTAGTATGTACAATTTTTGTCATCATCATAAAGAGAGAATTTGTTAAGTGTTGAGATTTTGATGATTAATAAAGTTTGTTAAAATGAAATGTTCTAAAGTACCATCTCCTTAACGTAGTTGCTTAACCACTCTAAGAACCAGCTCCTCAGGGTTAAGGACCAGCTCCTCGGGGTTGATGATTGTATGTCTTTTCAAGACATTAACTTTATCTCAAAGTTACCGAGGTCTGATTTTGGTGGAAGAAGACTGCTACACGTGATAAGGTTGTTGCTGAAGAAGATACGCATGAATAAGTGAGAGACAAGAGTCCCAAGACTTGTGCAATCCTTGGAACAGTAGGAGTCCTATCAAACGAGAAGCTGACTACGCATAGGACTCCTAGAAGATCTTGGAGTCCAGTGAATTCAAATACTATCCTTCTAGATTGTTGGGTCTTTCTTTTGCACATCAATTGAAGAACTTCATTTTACACATTGTAGTCGAGTACCAGTGTTGTGTTCTTCTTGAGTCAGTCTAGTGAATGTGTTTTAGGAAATCGAGTTGTAATCAAAGTGTCACAAAAAAATTAGCAAGTTGGAGTGAATGTTTGCTTTATAAATTAGAGTAACTTGTAAATCAAAAAATTGTAGTAGGAGTACTGTAGAGTATTGAGTTACAGTCATGTAACCGATACATTTGGCCCATTATTCTAGTGAAGTTGAAGTTGAAAATACTACATAGTAGGTCGTGATTTTTGCACCTTTTGAGCCGAGTGATTTTCCACGTAAAAATTATTGTGTTTACTTAACTGCTTATTTTACTTCATGTTTAAGGAGCAAGGTAAAAAAACAAGTTCTTTGTAAGCAGGACATGACACATTTTCATCTTCTCGACTTCCACACTCTCCTCTCCAAGGTCATATCCTCGATAAGATGAAAATGTGTCATGTCATGCTTAATCACCTCTCCCCAAGTAAATACTTGAAAGATCAATTTCATGTTTAGGAATATATTATAAGTTTTTGCAAATTTATTGTACAATTTAGATATTTGAGTGGAATAAGAGCCCGTTTGGATTAACTGATTTAAAGTAGCTGATAAGCATTAGGGGCTGAAAAGCACTTTTAAGTGCTGAAACTGATTAAATAAATAAGCAGTTACGTGTTTGGATACAAGTGCTGAAATTGATAATAAGTTGTTGCAACATTTGATAAAAAATTGATGATAAGCTCTTTTTATGTAATAACCTTAGAGTTGTTTACACTTATAAGAGCGTAATTTCTTCAAAATTATAGATTCCAGATCGATTCAAATACAAAATATTCTATTTGTTATTTTATTTTAAATACAATTGTGCTTAGATAAGATACTTTTTATGATAAGCATAATTTATTTTATGATAAGCGTATAATCATAAGTTATAATAATTAATAAATTGATAAAAATTTCTTGGTAAAAAATAAAAACAGGACAAAATATTTGAAGAGAAACAAACATTGTTTTCATAGCCACAACACTCAAAAAGCAATACACCAAGTATTTGATATATCCCCATTTATTACATACATTTCAAAGATTAATACACCATTACATCGATACAAATATGCAAAGGAATAGAGAATTTGCTTATCTTAAATAATCGATGAGAATTCCACGTGATTATCGATGTAGGAGTTTTTTCTTCAAAGGAATACTTTAAGGATAAATTGGTAAAAAATTTGGTCAAACTTAAAATGCTTATAAGCTAAAAATTCATAAGCTGGGGATGACAAGCTTATGACTTTTGGCTTATTTTTGACTTATAAGCACTTTTAATTTTACCAAACGCGTAGATAAGCCGAAAAGTGCTTATAAGCTAGTTTGACCAAACACACTCTAAATGCCTTTTGTTAATTACAGGAGTTATCAATTACGCTCAAGTTGGAGTCAGGGTCGGCCTAATGGCCAAGAAAGTAAAGCTCTTGCTTAGGGCCCCTTATTTGTAAGGACCCCAAAAAAGATTTAGTTGTTAATGTATTTATCCACTTTCTTTAACAATATTAATTATTTGAAAAGAAAAAAAATGCAAGTTTCAAGGAAAGGGGCCCGTTGGAAAAGTTGGAAAAGGAATATATTTTTAGGATCCATGCCTTATTTACTTGCTTCATTTATGCACCATAATTATTATAAATGGGCCCACATTCTTTTTGAAGAAGAGTATCTCTTTTTTATCTTTCTCTGCAAAAGTCTTTAACTTTTACTCTTCTATTGTTCCTTTGGTCTTCTTTACATTCCAACTCGTTGAGTTACTGTCACAAGATAAAAAGAGCAGAACACAAGTTACAAGTACCATCTATTTTTTGGGTTCTCAAGTACTTTGGAGTTTCATCAAAAAAATTGAAGTAGCAAAAACTTATCAAATTATCTTTGTTGAATCACAGAATCAGGTTTGATTGTTCTTTATTTTATTATTTGCATTTACTTTTTGATATATTTCTTTGTAAGTATATATTGACTTTTTAGTTATTTATTAGAGTTTGATATGTCAACTAGAAAATATGAATCCGGGTGTTCAAAACGTCAAAAAGGAAAAAGGATTGAAACTCTTATACAATCCCAAAAAAGAGCACTTGATAAATTTGTAGCGAATAGTAAAAATTCTAAATCAGAAAATGCGAAAGATTTTATGATAGATGAACAAATCACTAATATAATTGAGATAGAAAATAATAAAATTCAAGAAGAAGAGGAAGGAGGTGAAGTTGGCGAGAAACCTAACATATATCCTAAAGAAAAACAAGAAGTTCGAAATAAGTTGGATAATTATACTCCTAGGAACATATATGATCCTAGTCAATGGACTAGTATAGATATAAAGTTGAGAGATCTATTAGTAGAGAAGGGGCCAATTAAAATTACTAACATAGATTTTCCAAAGGATAAATTCTTTAGACATTTTACTACCACAAATTATATTAAAAAATTGGCTAATGGAGAAAGACATGAAAGAAGATGGTTAGTTTACTCTAAAGATTAAGATAAGGTATTTTGTTTTTGTTGTAAGTTGTTTAATACGACTTCTAGCTTTTGTAGCAGTAAATTAGCTAGTGATGGTAGCAATGATTGGAGAAATATAAGTGCTAAGCTCAAAGCTCATGAAACATCAAAAGAGCATATTATTAATGTGGGTGCATGGATTGAATTAGAAATGAGATTGCACAAAAGTAAAACAATTGATAAAGATGTTCAAGAACAAATCAATAGAGATAGAGAGCACATGAAAAATGTATTATCAAGAATTATTGTCGTAATAAAAACTCTTGGAAAAAATAATTTGGCATTTAGGGGAAAAATGAAAAGATCTATCAAGAAAGTAGCGGAAATTTTTTGAGTCTGATTGAAATGATTGCAGAATTTGATCCAATCATGCAGGAACATGTTCGCCGAATTAAGCATGATGAAATCCATAATCATTACCTTGGACATAATATACAAAATGAATTAATTTATTAGTTAGTGAAATTAAGTATAAAATTATTGACAAAATTATAGAAACAAAGTACTTCTCAATCATACTTGATTGCACTCCTGATGCAAGTCATCAAGAACAAATGTCTTTTATATTACGTAGTGTCGACATCACTGTAACTCCAGTAAAAATTACTGAATATTTCTTAGAGTTTTTAAAAGTGGATGATACAAGTGGAAAAGGTCTTTTTGAAGTTATTGTAGATGAGATAAAAAATATTGGACTTGATATTGATAATTTAAGAGGACAAGGATATGATAGTGGATCCAATATGAAGGGAAAACATCAGGAGTGCAAAAAAGATTACTCGACATAAATCCTAGATCATTTTATACACCATGTGGTTGTCATAACCTAAATTTAGTACTTTGTGATATGGCTAATTCTTGTACCAAAGCTATATCAATTTTTGGAGTAGAACAACGCATATATTCATTATTTTCTTCTTCTACTAAGCGATGGAAAATTAAAATTCATTATTCCAGTAACAGTTGCCTCAGCGGAAAGAAGTTTTTCAAAATTAAAATTAATAAATCTTACTTAAGACCAACAATGTCTTAAGAGAGATTAAATGGATTAGCTATATTATCAATTGAAAAAGAATTATTAGAAGAAATTGATTATAAACAAATTATTAATAATTTCGCATCTCAAAAAGCGAGAAAAATAAATTTCAAATGAAGTTATGAATTTTCTTCTACAACAAAAATCTTAGGGCCCCTCGTTGAAGTTTGGCTTTTGGCCACAAATGTCATTGAGCCGCCCCTGGTTGGAGTTATTCCACTCCCGTTACCACAACAAGTGATAAGAGACAAATTGAAGAAAACATTTTCGATGGTAATTTGTCGAGCAATACTTGATTAATGTAATAATTGAGGTACTTTATTAACTAAGATAATTGAGGTCTATCTTAGTTACCATTAAATACAAAAGTATTCATTCTCTCCACCTCTCTTTTCCTTGTCCTCTTGATCATGTAATTGGTTAAATTTTGCCCGATATTTACAGCAGATCAATATATTTTAGTATGGTCAAGTAATAAATGATATGAAAACGCACAATAATTTACCTTGGTTAGATGAGTATAAGAGTATTCAGAAAACACATGTTCTGATTGATTTGATATCAGCACCGGATGCGAATAAACTATAACTTGAATGGAGTCTAAGCTCAAGTTCTACGCACTGATAGTGCAAAAATTTTTACACCATTACTGCAATTTAACCAGTTATAACAAGTTTCTACTCTATTTTCTATGTTACCACCTCAGGCTTGACGTAGCGTCCCACATTTTTTGTAGGTCAACTTACTACAAAAATTCTTACATTGTCAATGCACCGAACATAAACTCAAAAGGAAAATATTGGCAGCCCAGTACAATTGAGTGTTGGCGCCGCAAAAAGGCGACCCTCTGACGTAACGGCAATTAAGAAGAGCAGGGCAAGCAAAGGAGTCTGTTGCCAATTTCAACAAAAAGACACAGCCAGTGTTCACTTTCAACTCTGAATAGATCTCTCAGTTGATTGATACAAATATCATCCAAGCATATGAGTATACTGAACCAGGTTCATATCCTTCAGCCCGACTGAAACTGCTCACAATGTAAAAGTTCTGCTAAAGAGGGTATAGCAGCATTTCAGGTGAAAATGACCGAGGTGATAAAAGAGTCAGTTCATATTACGCATCATTAAGACAGTATAAACAATCAGAAATAAGGGCATAGTTAAATGACTTGCAATATCAGGCAATTAAGAAGGGTGTGTTTGGCAGTAGAACAATTCATTAACTGATTCAGCTTTATATCAGGAAACATCAGAACATCCGACAAAGAACCAAAACAATGTAGTTGAAAACATACCGAAAACCTAATGAATATATTGGCATCGCATGAATCACTGCACAAAACATGGTCACATGGCCGCATCACTAAAGATAGAATGAGATGCACTGACACGTAAAGAATGAACATCTCCCCCCCTCCCCCCCCCCCCCCACACACAACCCCACCCACCAAAAGAAAATAACCAGTAGACGGTTCCATTAGGATATTAGAATCAAAATGATGACATCATAGAAAACATGTTGCTGCAAACGTAGGCTTGAAATAGAGGGAAAGCAATCAGTTGCAACGATTGAACTTAACTTAAACCTCGTTCTTCTTTTTTCTCCAGAAAACAAGTTAGTAAATATATTACTAGGAAACTTGACGCCGTCAAGAAAGTCTTTAGACCAGACAAACAATTTTCATATTGCAAACTACTAATGGAACAGAAGCTCAACTATAAATTGACAATCCGATAGGAAAGCATACCTTTCTGCACATGTTCCCCAAATCCTTGTAACTTTCTGATGCTTAGGTGAAAAAATATAAACGAGATCACAGATTGAATATATCCCTCAGCCTCGATGAACGAGCACCTCCTTTATCACATTCCTGGCTTCGCTACACAACACATCTGAATCATTTCCTTTTAAAGGCTGGTGGACGACAACTTTAACTAATCCTGGATATACTCTACCCTCCAGCCCTGCTGGCATTATTCTGCCTGTTCCGATAATAGTAATTGGAACCACGGGCACTCCGGTTTTGGCAGCAACACTAAAGGCACCTTTCTGCATCGCCAGCAAGGAAAAAAATAGATAAGAGCTAAACAGAAGGCCAGTGCACCTTCACTAGTTTTATTTACTATAAATTCTTGTAATCAATGACCCATACAAAAGAATACCAGACTATGGTTCCATGAGTTGATTAAGGCCTTGTGCTTAACAGCTAAGGCATCAAGGCCTTCAAAATTACTTTGACATTAGTTACTTTCTCCATTTTGCAAGCTACACAGTGAGTTTTCCCCCATTTGTTTTTGTGTGTGGAGGTGCATGGAGTGAGGCTTTTGGGTCATAGACCTTACCTTGAAAGGGCCTAATTTTCCATCTTTACTCCGAGTACCCTCTGGGAAGAAAAAGACAGATGCCCCCTTCTTGACTAGATCTATGCATCGCTTGAGACATTCCTAAATTCATAAAAGCTAATAAGCAGGTAGAAATTTAAACTTCCAATAGGATTCAGACAGATTTAAAAATGTCAAAACTGTTGACATATGATGGAATAACTTAGAAAATAATCAGCATAGGTAAGAGGATATGTGTTAGTAATCACATCAAAGAAAAAGTACCAATTGACTTCTGCTGTCCATGCGCCTCAACGGAATCAGACCCATCAGATACATGGCCCATCCAATAATAGGAAAGAGGAAAATCGCAGTCTTGCTGATAAACTTGAAGTTTCTTCCAAGAGTAAGTAATGTATATATGTCCAGAAAGCTCTGATGGTTGGACACATACACAGCAGGAGTATCTGGAGAAGGAAGATTCTCCAAGCCCTCAAACTCAACGTTATAAAATGGAGTAATGGTCAAGGTTGCCCATGTCCGGGCAACAAGATGGTGAGCATTTCTTCGGCATCGATCAAACAAGAGTACAAAAGGATGTTGCACAAGCATGACCACAAACAAAAAGATGGAAGAGAAAGCAGTGACCGCGTAAAAGCAAATCGCTCTCACTTTCGACCTCAACTCCAGTCCTGTAAAAGAGAAGATGTATCTTTGTAAAAGATGAAGCCTCCAAGCAAACAAAGGAAGTGGGTAAAGCAATTTTGAAATGCACCTGACAGTGGATAAGCAGCACCAGCTGAGCTGGTATTAGCAAGTTCGGACCTAGCAATAATGTTCCTCAATGATCTTTGTTGTCTATAAAAGTTATTATTTCCGTAACTGTTATTACGCTTCTTTCCTTGGGGGAAAGAGTGAAGGGAGACACATGCTTGTCTACTTGTGCCAAAAACTGTACCGCCTGAGAGGGCATCTGCAAAAAATAAGCAAAGTTAATTAGCAGATGAAATCCTGGATAACTATTCAACATCAAATACACAAAAATAGAACAAAAAGAGCATGTGGGGAAAGCCCAATTGAATAATCCATCAGAGAAAATCAGACACTCTTGAAAACCAATCAAGTCGAAAAAGGCAGAGTCACTTTTCTTCTAATGTCTGAAGAGAGAATCGACCAAGCAAAGAAAATTGATATCTACCGAGTATGTTAGCCGAAGACTACAACTTCCTTTTTCTAATTAATAACCTTCCTTTTCTTCTGAAACCAAACAAGAAAAAATTTTAAGGTGGCGTTTGCTTCAGTTTTGCAAAAGCTAAGTTTCGAATTGTTTCAGTTTTTCCAAAAACTGTTTGTTTGATGGACATTTTACAAAACAGGCAACCTTTTTTGGAAGTTTATGCGCTCAGTTGTTTTAATCTCGCAGAAAGTCAATACTCATTTTTGCAAGATTTGGAAAACTGAATTATGAAACTTCCAAAAAGGTATATTTTTGCAAACACTCCATCAAACCAACATTTCATACAAAAACTGAAAGAAAAATTCCAAACTCATTAGATCTTATCTTTCCTGGCTTATAAAAAAAAGGTCGTCTTTCCTATCCGAACAACTTGTTCTACCTTATTCACCATTCACTTTTTTTTTCATTGGTATTTTAAATATCCAACATATATGGTAGGAATATTGGCAGAGCACTCCAATCATGTGAAGGCAAGTCTAAATCAGCAAAGTCACTTCAAAATGCAGAATATTAATGAATCTGGTTGTTCATCCTTTTGGCTTGGTTGGTCTCATTTCCTTGAGATCCCTAAGAGACTACGAATTATTTCTGATTGTCTGTTTTAATTAGCAAGTCATAAGCTTAACTGGAGCCACTCTCAATGAACTACAGTATAACAGAAGTTATCTGCTTCTAAGCAAAGGTCTACATAAATACCAAAGGAAGGAGGAAACAATCTGATTAGGACCCAATTTCGGGCATATTAGCTCAAGCAATTCCTTGGGGATGCTTTGCTAAGATCACCCAGAGTGATTCAGCCACCAGTTAGATCACGGCTTTTTTTCAGAAAAAAAAAATATACGCTACTTTATCGATTGCATATTTTTTTTTTTTTTTTTTTTGATGACCGAGAAATCCGTCTGGGGCCGATCCTTTGGACCAACCGCAGCCTTCGAAACTCGGTGGATAATGGGCCCGCCCCTCTACCCTTCTCCACTTAAATCCAGGCTTTGCTTTGGATGGTGTGGGGGCTTGAACCTGTGACCTAAGACACAAATCCACCACCCTTTATCACTTGAGCTAGGCCCTGGGGGCTTTATCGATTGCATATTTTGCTTGAGAGATTTATTTGTTAATGATGTAAAGCTACTCATGAGATTCATTCCACAGGAACACAGTATTTGCTAAACAACTTACAAAATGTTGAATTCCTCCCGATTGATTGCCTTAAAGAAGAGCACCAGGAGTGGTTCCCATCGCTAGCAGTCAATTGCTGAAATGAATTGTCGAACAAAGACAATTAGAGCAGTCGAAAGAAATTCTTTTGTTCATTTTTACATTGTATCTTTTACTGACACACATAAATAAAGAGGAGACTGAAGTTAGGCACAGAAAAGATTTACCTAGCTTCTGAATGAAGAAAAATTTGTCAATGGCATTGTCAACAATTGCAGTCATAGCAAATTTGGTCTACGATTTATTGTATTCCCTTTACATATTCAAGTATAGAGGGATCTACCCCAGCTCTTAGACAGCTTTATCATTATATCAAAAACCTTCATATCAAGATGTTCTCAACCATGGTAAAAAGGACTGACAATAGTTATTGCTAGCAGTGATATAGCACTCCCTCTTGTTTCTCAGAAATGATAAATACCATTTGCAAAAGTTATTTGGATTTGGCATGAAAAAAATAACATTATAGCCATGGACAGCCACAGCGTTTGTGTTTACTTTGGACATGAACAGAGAGAAATAACCTTCTCCTGAAACCAAAATTTTACGCCCATTGGTGACATGCATTTGAACATATTTTTCCCTCTATTAGAAATAAGCTGTTGTAAACTCCTTTTTTGATTGCCATGTATCATCCAACCCCCCCCCCCCCCCCCCCAACCACCACCACTTGACCTCTTCTCCCTGGGTCACAATTAGATACATTTTAAGCTAATTTATTACCCAAAAAAAGAAAATCTAGAAGGAGACGCTTTTACATTTATATAAATAAATAAATAAAGAGATAAATTCTTCAAGAAGCTAATTTTATCTCTAGTGACACCCGCCCTCTTTTTAGTATTTTTAAATAAATAAGCAACAGTTTTATCAATAACAGAAGCCAATCACTGGGATAGTGCTGGACATCACAAAAGACTGAAAGAGGAGTTCATCCATTTAAACCTTTTCACTAGTTTATTGAGCTAATAAATTCTATCATACTATCTATTTCATACACATGATGTAAATTACACCAGAGAACCAATAACTTTTAAGATTTATATTTTAAAACAAATACAGTTGTATCCTGGCCCACGAAACATCTCTAGTTCCTTCCCTTCCAAGTCATCTCACAACCACAAGCTAGAACTGTTTCCAAATATTCCTCAGTCATTTTCGGCACTTTCAGCCCAGCGCCCCATCCAGCACCAAGAAAAATCCTTGAAAGCATTGGTGTCACTTCTTGCACCCCAAAAATGTTTTAAAATAGTGGCTGTCCAGGACTATTCATCAAATAGATGTTTGTTGTCCTCGATTTTTTTTTTTGATAAGGTAAATTGTATTAATCAAAAGGGAGAGAACTCCCATATCCAAGAAGTATACCAAAAAGTAGATAATTTACATCAGAACATGATTCTCTACAAAAGACGCCCAATCTTCTATACAAATGGGGGCTACATGAGTGCACCAAAAAGCGATCAAAGATAAAAGACTATTCTTAAGATGTGAAAAAGTAGACTCAGTCCCCTCAAAAGCTCTCCTATTTCTCTCCCCCCAAACTATCCACATGAGAGCTAACGGGGCGTACTTCCACGCCTTTTGCTTTCTTCTTCTATGGATACCGGCCCAGCTATATAACATTTCCTTTACAGTGCTTGGCATCGCCCATTGAACACCAAAAAGGTTCAGAATTGCCCTCCACAAAGCCGAGGACACAGGACAATGCAACAAAGATGATCAACTTCTTCCCCTGAGCTTTTACACATGTAGCACCTACTAACAAGTGTTATTCCTCTCTTTCGCAGATTCTCAGCAGTCAAAATCACCCCCTCGCCGCTAGCCATGCAAAAAAGCACACCTTCGTAGGTGCCTTAGGAATCCAGATCGAGGAGTATGGAAAAGAGACCTCCTCTCGCACCAACATACTCTGGTAAAAGGACTTTACGGTGAACAACCCATCGCCACGCAAACCCCATCTCCAAGAGTCACAGGATGGCTGGAGCTTGTCTTGCCCATATAGCAGTGTCAATAAATCTTGAAGCTCCGCAATCTCCCAATCTTGCATGTTCCTTCTAAATGAGAGGTCCCATACTACCCCCTTCATGCTCCTTACGAATCGGTTGGACCAACAATTCCTTCTGATTAGAAATTCTGAAAACGTGGGGAAGGAGACCCTCAGAGGATCCTCTCCACACCACTTATGATTCCAAAAGCTGATTCTCCTTCCATCTCCCACCCTGTAAGTGATGTTGCCACTGAAGGATTCCCAATTCTTCATAATGCTCCTCCACATGCCACACCCGAAAGGTGATGTGATTGCCTTGGTCCTCCAACCCCCTCCCGTGGAATCGTACTTTTCTACTATGACCTCCCTCCATAGAGCATGCTCTTCAACCCCGAATCTCCACAACCACTTCCCCAACAAAGCTCTGTTGAATACTTTAAGATCTTTTACTCCAAGTCCACCCCACTTCTTTGGGGAAGTGACTGTTTGCCAATTCACTAGATGAAACTTTCTAGTTCCATCCGCCGCATCCCAAAGAAAATTCCTTTGAAGCTGCTCCAGTTTTTCTGTGATGCTCACAGGAGCTTGCATTAGGGACAAGTAATAGGTGGGCATACTCGATAAAGTGCTTTTAATGAGCACTTCCTTGCCGCCTTTTGACAAGTACCATTTCTGCCAGCCTGCTAATCTTTTTTCAACCCTTTCGATCACTGGATTCCAAACCGTAGTATCCTTATGCGAAGCGCCCAATGGGAGACCCAGGTAAGTAGTGGGAAGGGAGCCCACCTTACACCTGAGAACATGAGACAAAGCATCAATGTTAGCAACCTCACCCACCGGGAAAATCTCACACTTGCCGAGGTTGATTTTGAGCCTTGATACTATCTGAAACCACTGCATGACCTGCTTCAGGCAGGTCAGCTGATCCATATCGGCATCACAGAAAACCAGGGTGTCACTCTTCGGGCACCGGGCACCTCGATCGGAGCTGAGAATCCTCTTAAGAAGCCTCCGCCCGACGCACGATCCATCATTTTACTCAGAGCATCCATCACTAGGATGAATAGCATGGGGGATAGGGGGTCACCTTGCCTGAGACCCCTGGAGCTGCCAAAGAAACCACACGGGCTACCATTAACCAGGACAGAGAATCTGACGGAGGAAATGCAGAACTTGATCCATCCCCTCCATCTTGCCCCAAACCCCATCCGCATCATAATGAAATCCAGAAACTCCCAATTGACATGTTTGTTGTCCTCGATATCATTTGCATCGTAACTATACGAATTATTTTAATACAAATATAGTAAAATAGATCTCTGCTCTAGCAATAGTGAAAATTAGGACAAAGGGAACACCATTTACATGGAGCTATGTGCTTGAATTGTGTAGATGGATTTCTTCATTTCATAATATTTTCCATCTAAGCTCTCTCTCCTTATGTCTCCCTTCCTTTACAGCCATAAAAAATCTCTCATGCTTCTACATACAGAATTCCACCATATAATAGACAAGTTTTAGAAACACAATATTGGATGCAACTCCTCAAAATTCTCCAACTAGAGTTGTATGTTATGCTTAACATACTGATTGCTGATCAACCAAGATTCACTCTCCTTAGATTCTACAATACTATCAGGTAAGCTTCCTCAAAATATGATCAGGTAAGATTCTCCCTAAGATTGTTTATTATTGGAGAGACAAAGTTCAGATAAGTGAAACTTCGTTCAATTGGGAAAATGATTCTCTAGCTTCCAACAGTTCTCACTGAGAACAAGAACTAGCAAAGACACAAACCTACTTTATTAACATTTTCAAGTAAGAGCAAACTTTAAGGCTTAGGCTTATAATAAGTAAAACAACTCTCTTTATACGTTCAACCAACTGAATTCCAAGTATACTTCGTCAAGACGTCAACCACTACTCCATTCCCCATCGCTGGTTCACAATTGACTGCTAGACATTTTCACTTTTCATCAATATAGTAGTAGCTATTGTTATGCCATTTCCCAAACTATATTCTATCTTCGTTTTCTTTGTGTGTGTGCGTGGGTTGGGGGGGGGGGGGGGGGGGAAAAACTTCCCAGGGAAGAGG
>ML241492.1:0-40372 GCA_005239495.1 Nicotiana undulata | reverse complement strand
GTTTTGTGTGGTTTGGTGGGTTTTGTTTGTGGGGTGGGGGGGGGGGGGGGGGGGGGTCTGCTATTGATAAGTTGATTGCGCGGCTAAGTGTCATATCAGTTTCAGTTTGAGGTATACTGGCGAATCAGTTGTGGCTTTCAGGGGTTGAGATCGGGGATGACTCGAGTAATGGAAATTTTGGATACATGTTGTAATGTACCCTATGGGTATATGGGTTTTATAGAGTGATTAAGTTGTAATTGTAAAAGGTTTAGTGTGTGCAGTGTAGGAATTTTCTTGTTGCTTCGAGTGTGTGGGCTACTTCCTAGTATATTGGTGTGCAAATGGAGCCAAGTCATTCGGTCTATTTGATTAGTGTAATTGAGATTTGCGTAGAGTGTATGGCTCTCGAGAATGGTTCTGATGGATTCAAGGGTATATGTAACAATTGGGAATCTTCAAGATGTGTATTTGTCTAGAAACTAAGATTTACGTTGGAGGGTGTCAAGACTTGTGGCATTTCTACATTATCATGGATGCTACATACCAGTGTCGGAAAGGTGAAGTTAATGGCTTTAGATTCGCAGGAAGTCTCTTCAGGGTAAGTATTTTGAATGTGGTGCTTGTGGGGATATTTGAGAGGGTATTCAACGGCTTATGAGCCTTAGACGGTATGGTTTTATGCTTGGGTATTGTGTGGTGAGTATGGGTTGAGAGTTGCGGTACTATGGCAAGGAAAAGTATCAACTCGAAGGTAAGTCAGAAGGAACTTGGATAAATAGGATAGCTTGGTTGTAGGTCTGATCAGCATGGTAAGGGCTAAGATTAGTTCCTTGGGTGTTTATGAGGTAATGAGTTTTTACAGTCGTTTCTTGGCAATGCTCTTGGGTTTTGGTGACCTGCATAGCTTGGTTGATTTAGAAGGATTCAGTCCTCACAGTTTGACATCGTACAAAGGGGATTCAGAGAGTTCTGGATGGTTTCTACCACGGTTAGAGATGTATGTTTTCTACTTGCGTGAGGGGCATGTGATGTATAGTGATTTTGCTTCTAGATGGGATCGTATGGAAGTTCTTGGTTAGTTGGGTACGTAGTTGCTTGTGGCTCGGAAGGGATTGTGAAGTTCTCACATTTATAATAGGATGACATGGTGTATGCGGTATGTTGTGTCGGGTCGAGATTTGCATGTGTGAGGTCACAGTTCAGTTCTAGAAGAAAAGTCATAAATTCTTAGGCAGCATGGGCAGTTTCAGATGACTAGGTAAATGATATCACTAATTGGTGTGGCTTTATAAGGGTATACATTTCAGGAAGGGCAATGCGTCTGAGTTAAGGGTACTTCATTGGTATTGCGTCTCTCTCTTGTTGGATCGACTGCTGGCATTCAAGTTTGCTTGATGGCACAGAAGAATTATAGGGGTATCCCTCGTGAAATGATTGAGTATTGGAGGTGTGTTATATATTCGAGCAGTGGAGTTGGGATCAGATATGGGTGATTCGTGCACTTCATGGACCTTGAGACTGAGAGTTCTCATAAATAGGTTATTTTGTGGTTGTGGACTGTGAAGATATTGTGCAAAGCTAGTCGGATGTTAGTATGGGCCATGATTCAGTCATTATGAACTCTCGGAGAGTTATCTATCTTTTGCGGGTGACCAGAGTTGATTTAGGGATCATTGATAGGCCCAGTATGGATGCGTGTTTTGCACCGGGTCTGAATTGTTGACTCCGAATTGCTATTGTTGAGGGATGTACCATTCGATTGTCATTGATTTTATTCGTGTTCTGGAGTGATCTATGAGTTACCCTTGGGTGTTGCGAGGAGTTGTGATTGTTGGTTATATGCACATATGGTGTGGATATATTTGGTCTTTATAGCGGGATTTGAGTAAGGTAAGTAATTGGGTATTGCGGGATTGAGACGTATTGGTTATGTTCTTTCGGGTCCGTGTGGCATGGTATCGTCCGTTTTCCCATGGTTATGGCAATGCACTTTGAGTACTTGATATCAGATTGCGCATGGTTAATGATTTTGGGCAAGGTGGCTTGAAGTATTTCATGTGAACCAGCGTTTGGATGGGATCACGCATTGTAGCGGAGTTATGTAGAGGTATGACCCTTGGTGTCGGATTCGTGTGCCTTGGTTTGTCGATGTGTGTCAGGTTCTTAGCATGGTGCTGTGATGGTACTTGTTAACCTGGCGGAATAGCCCTCTCGTGTGAATCTTTTCTATGATTGGAGTACGTTGGGATGTTGTTATTGGGTGCACGAGTTGCATAGGTTATGGCTTTGGATTGTATTGATGTGTCATGTCATCAGAGTGTTTGTGTTGGATGAGAAGAGGTCATTGGACCTAGGATGAATAATATCAGAATTTACTACATCATGGTTGGAAGGATGATATCGGAAGTTGGCTTAGAAACCTGCTATAGTTCCTTCGGAGAAGGGGGAGCTCCATGGTTGGCTGGTCAGACGAATGGTTACTAGTTTCTGCGTGTTTCTTTCATCATTGGCAATACATGAAAGTGTTAGAACGAGGTTTTGCTTGATAAGAGGTTATTTACCGATATTGGGTTGTTTTTAGCAGACATTATGATTAGGAGTTATCGCTATGAGTGTTTGGGTCAAATGGTATATCACGTGATTATATCTTGGGTTACGGATATGGCTCGATACAACGTGTTCAGACTTATTCAGTTTATAGATGTGGAATGATGTTCTTATAAATTATTTCAGAAGTGGAAATGTGGTTCTAAGGTTTATGGGTTAGGTTGGATTGCGAAATTTCAGCTATGTTGTGTTGTTGGACCTATATGGGATTGGGTGACGTGGGATCACCCCCGGGTATGTGTGTGGTAAGGTTATTCGTGATTTTTGATGGCTTTTGGAACAACTCTTGGCACGTTCGAGGACGAACGGATGTTTAAGTGGGGGAGAATGTAACGACCCGGCTGGTCGTTCCGAGAGATTAGCCCCGTTTTCCCCATTTCTACTTTGTTTTGTGTTGTTTAACTCATTTATGTTGTGTTGGGCCGATTGGTTCGGGTTCGGAGTGGTGGCGGTGGGAAATGAGATACTTAGTCTCTTAAGTTGGCTTTATAGTTAGAAAAGTCAACCGGAAGTTGAATATAAGGTAAACGGCCTTGGAATGTGGATTTTATGGCTCTGATAGCTTCGTTAGGTGATTTGGGACTTAGCAGTGTGTTCGGAATGTTGTCCTGAGGTCCGGAGTAGAATTAGGCTTGAATTGGCGAAATTACATTTTTGGAGATTTTCGGTCGGCAGTGGAAAATTAGCTATCGGGGTTGGAATGGAATTCCAGAAAGTTGTAACAGGTTCGTAGTGTTATTTTGGATGTGTGTGCAAATTTTCAAGTCATTCGGACGTGGTTTAGGTAGTTTCGGCACCGTTGACGAAATTTGGAAGTTTCTAAGTTCTTAGGCTTGAATCCGTGGTTGATTTGGTGTTTTGGCATTGTTTTGAGTGGTTCGAACGCTCGACTAAGTTTGAATGAGGTTATGGGACGTGTTGTCATGTTTGGTTGAGGTCCCGAGGGCCTCAGTGGTTTCAAGGGGGGGGGGGTTAACGTACCAATTCTTGGACTTTAAGTTGGCAAATTTTTCTGGTTTTTAGTTGCAGAGAAATTGGTCATCGCGTTCGTGGGTGGGATGCCGCGTTTGCGAAGGGTCTTTTGGGGAGCTGAGGATTTTGTTCATCGCGTTCGCGAAGAGGTGGACACGAACGCGAACGCGGAGGTATGAGGGAAGTAGTCAACGCGTTCGCGCTCAAGGGCACGCGTTCACGAAGAAGGGTAGGTGGTTCGGGAACCCCAGGGGTATTGGCCTATGCGTTTGCGTGGAGTAGTCCGCGTTCGCGGTAGGCAATTCTGGTAAATTATCGCGTTCGCGCTGCTGTTGACGTGTTCGCGAAAGAGGGAATTTGGGCTAGGGGAGTGTGTGCTTCGCGAACACGGGGAGGTGGCCGCGTTCGCGATGAAGAAAAGGCCTGGGCAGAAAGCTTTTATTCAAAAACGAGGGTTTAAGTCCAAAACTTCAAAAATCCACTAGGGAGCTCGGGAGAAGGTGAAATTTGAGGAGATCTTCAGTTGAGTGATTGGGGTAAGTATTCTTCCCTCATATTTGGTTTAATTCCATGATTTAGTCTTGAATTTCATCATTTAATTTGGGAATTGGAGTGGAAATTGGGAGAAAATGGAAGAAAGTTTGGGAAATTCTTTTGGGGATTTGAATGGGCATTTGAGGTCGGATTTCGATGAATTTGATATGGGTAGACTCAGGAGTGAATAAAGATTCTAGTTTTGTGATTTTTATCGAATTCTGAGACATGGGCCCTGAGGTCGGGTTTGGCCAATTTCGGGATTTTGGGTTAAATTTGATAATTTTCTAGTGGCCTTTGTTCTTTTAGCATATATTGATGATATTAATCTTGTTTTGGTTAGATTCGGAGCAATTGGAGGCCTATTCAAGAGGCAAAGGCATCGCGAATTAGGATTTTGGCCTGTTTGAGGTAAGTAACGATTGTAAATCTAGATATGAGGGTATAAAACCCCGATATATGGTTTTGATAAATGAGGTGACGCACATGCTTGGTGACGAGCGTGTGGGCATGCACCGGTAGGGATTATGACTTGGTCCGTCCCGTAGCGACTATTAAGCCGCACATTTGATTTGAAATCATATAATATCCCGTATTTTAGAGATTGATACTATATTTTGGGTTGTATGCCATGTTTGGGGCCTTGTGCCGACCTGTTTGGACCCTCAGGGGTATTTTACTACTATCCTAACACTGTTTTGATAGAAAATATAATCTCAGTCATGATTTATACATGTTCACTGTTTATTCATGTTTATCACTCTGTTTTTAAATACTGGAAGATATTTTGGGCTGAGTCCCCGTGATTTGTGATGAGTTGCCCGAGTGTCTTGTGAGGATGATGACTGAGTGCGGCCGAGAGCCGGATTGTGAGTATAGTGATGGATCGGGCTGCACGCCACAACGTTATATATATATATAGGAATCGGGTTGCACACTGCAACGAGATATTGGTTCGGGCTGCACGCCGCATCGATATAGCGCTTGGGCTGTAGGAGCCCCTTCGTAGTTTGTACACCCCTAGTGAGCGCAGTCGACTATTATGGATCGGGCTGCACACCGAAGCAGTTACTATTATGGATTGGGTTGCACGCCGCATCGGTTACTATAATGGATCGGGCTACACGCTGCAGCGATTATAAACTAAGCATTGACTGATGAACGCTGAGTCATGAGCGACTGAGAGGCTTGCCCGAGAGCCTTTATTTGTGAGTGATACTGTGCGCGAGGGGATTGTTTTATGAATTTACTGTTTTCACTCTATTTTACACTGAGCCTCCTTGATAATGATTGAACAAATATTTTTATACGGGAGTTTAAATGGAAAATTGGAGTTTTTATGAAATGTTCGGAAATTAGATTCCTGATTCGATTCACTTATTTCCACTGTAGTTATGTTATGAAATTACATGATTTTAAATGCTCGTCACTGCACTCAAGTCTTTATTTATAATTGTTACTTACTGAGTTGGCGTACTCACGTTACTCCCTGCACCTTGTGTGCAGATCTAGGTGTTGGGACCGAGTGTGAGTTGATTCACCCTATTTGGAGCATTATTCGGAGATTGTGAGGTAGATGTACGGCGTCCGCAACCTGCCCTTTCTCCTTCCTATTTTGTCATTATTTATTCTTCCCAGACTTGTTGTATTAAGGAAATTGTATCAGATTTTATAATTCCTTTTAGATGCTCATGACTGTTGGCTCCAGATTTTGGGATAGAGCTTAAATATTTTGCCTATTTTTATCGTTTTGAAATGTTAAACCGAGAAATTTATGAAATATCGAATAGTGATGAATTAAATACAAAGTATCTTCTGTTGTGCGTAGTGAATTGACTAGCCCAATATCACGTTAGACGCCATCACAGCCAGTTTAGATTCGGGGTCATGACAACAACCAACTTAGTAAGTAACAATACTAAATAAAGAACTGAAAGATAGTGACGAGGTACACAATTATAGTTCAAATTTCAGATATTTTCAACATAGGGAAAATATGCATGCTTCCAGTTTCGAATATTTAGGCCAAATAAGCTATTTCATATCAAATTCAAATAAAACAGAATATAACATCTTTCAGAAAACTTTCAAACAATGATATATGGCAACTAAATGCAACAATAATGACATCAAGAGCATCCTCTTGGAGCAACAATCACTCAATCTTTCTCAATATCTCAGACTTGACACTCAATACTCGGCATTCAACACTCGTACTCAATAGGTACATGCGCTCACTAGGGATGTACAGACACCGGAAGGGCTCCTTCAGCCTAGCGCTATATTGTTGTGGTGTGCAGCCCGATCCCATCAATATATAAACAACCATAAGGCTCGTTGCGGCGCGCAACCCGATCCACACATATACAACTCTAAGGCTCGTTGCGGCGTGCACCCGATCCACATATATACAGCATGAGGATCGTTGCAGCGTGCAACCCAATCCACATAAATACATATTGCTCACAGCTCGACACTCAGGCCCTAACTCAGTCACTAACCTCTCCAGTATCTCGGGCTCTTAAAAGTCATGAAAATCATCCCAAACATCAATAACATGACGTGAAGACAACTTTTCTCAATAGAGAACTAAACGAAGAAATATACATGGAACAACATGTAGGCTTCATTATTAAAGACCAAGAAAAGAAGGTATATAAATTGGAAAGATCTATTTATGGCCTGAAGCAATCTTCAAGGCAATGATATTTGAGATTTCACAAGTAGGTGATCTCGTATGATTTAACCATTATCAATGAAGACCATTGCATTTATGTGAAAAAATTCAATAGGATGTTTGTAATTCTTTCTCTTTATGTGGGCGATATTTTATTGGCCGAAAATAATTTGGAGTATTTGAAAACTATCAAGTCATGGATTTCAAAGTCATTTCTCATGAAAGAAATAGTCGAGGCAGATTATATCCTTGGAGTTAAGATCCCATGAGACCATTCCAAAAAGTTATGAGTCTATCTCAAGAAACTTATATAGAGAAAATTTTGGAGCGTTTTCGCATGAATAGTTGCAAATTCATGGATACTCGTCTAGAAAGAGGTGAAACTTTAAGCGTTAAAATGTGTCCCAAGACTGAAAATGAAAGGAAGACATGTCTCAAGTTCGGTATTCAAGTGTTGTCGGAAGCTTGATGTATGATATGATGTGTACTCGCCCAGACATTTGTTATGTCGTAGTTCTGGTTAGCAGGTATCAATCCAATCCTAGAAGAGATCATTGGAAAGCTGTAAAGAGAATTTTCATATACCTGAAAGAAAACTACAGATTATTCACTATGTTATAGTGGAAATGACTTATACTTGAGCGGATATACAGATGCTGATTGGGCTGGTGACCGGAATGATAACAAATCAACATTTAGTTATGCTTTCTTACTTAATGGTGGTGCTATTTCATGGAAAAGTAAGAAACAAAGTTGTACAACCCTTTCGACGATGGGAGTCGAGTTCGTGGCTTGGGCGTCTGCAATACATGGAGTTGTTTGGTTGAAGAGATTCTTTGAGCATTTGGATATTACAAAGAATTCTCAGCGTCCCATGGCTCTATATTGTGATAGTCAAGCAGCTATTGCATACCCAAAAGATCCTAAGTATCACAGAAAGACCAAACACATTGACATCAAGTATAACTTTGTGAAAGACATGGTAGCAAGTGGAGAGATAAATTTACAATACATTCCTACGCGAAATATGATACTTGATCCTTTTACAGAGGCGATATTTAGAGTCCTGTTTGAGAAACATGTTATGGCTCTATGTTTGCGAAGAATATGACCATGTTTATGTATTGTAAAATTACTTGATTATTATAATATTCTCATCAATATTTGACTTTTGAATTTATATTCATATCTAGTATGCATGTGATAATATTTTGTTGACAAAATGTGTCGAACAAGTCGCAAGATTGACTCTCTCACGCGAGTAATCGCCTCTTACATTTATAATCGTGAAGAGATGAGACCTAACAAAACCTTGAATAGTGTGAGTTCATACTTCACTTATAAAGGTCAGTCTTGACAACTAGTTAGACTTATGAATTTCACTATTCGATTATGACTTGTTTTGTAAGCCAGATGCGAGTTTCTCTAAGAAGATGGATTAAGAATTATTGAATTGAAAATTTTGGGTTATACATTTGAAGGAATGTAGATCAAGATCTGTACGATGTTAAATGACTAAAAGAATAAGACATACGTGCCAATATAAGGTGAGAACATCATAACATGTGTTTCATACCACGTGTGCTATCGACCAGTGAGATAATGGAAGAATGAATCCATGCTTCTTCATTGTGTGATATCCCAAAGAAGTTATATTAACTTTTATTGAAATACCCTTTGACCAAGTTTCAATCAGTGTTGCTACTTTAACATGTCACTAATAGTCATGAGTGATTCGACAATGTTGTTCATGTCTAAGAAATCAATTGATTTAGAATGGAAAGATTCGAGCAGAAAGGGAAGACAACCAAATCTTTTTTTGTAATTTAACTTTTATTCATAGGTCAACCAATACACTTACCATGATAGTATTAGGTGTAATTTTGGATACAATGTTATACATGAACTCGAGTTCACCTCTTTTCAAGAACGAGGGATCAGATAACTAGCTACTAGAGTAGACAACAATGTTTGGGGTATTATGAGTAATAATAAGATCCTCATGGAAGTAGTGAATCTTTTCCGCGTGTGATTCGATTTCTAAATAGAGTTGTTAAAAAAAAAACTTAAAGGATTTGAGAATATATAGCTCTTAATGCTCGCAGGTCGCACGAACTATTTGCTAGTATGAATTTCGTGTGTTATTTCCATGGTACTAGCTTGGATCTAGTCTACCATGTGCGAAGTGGGAGATGTAGGATATTGGGTTTAACTTACGGGTCGCCCATGTGGACTGATACGACCTACTTATAAAAGATAAGGCTGATGGAAGTTAATTATCAGGGAATTTATTAACTCTCAAAAGAATGGGGAAGTGTCACACATTAAAAGGATAGTGAGAGCATGGAAACAAAAAACAATAATCAGCAGTTCTCCTCTGTAACGACACGACCGGTCGTTTTGAACTCTAGCATGTCGTTCGACGCTTTGAGGCCTTGAGTAGCTTCACTTCATGTTTTATGACTTATACGTGCGGTCGAAATTGAATTTCGGGAAGTTCGTTTGGAAAGAAAATTCTCAATTCGGAAACTTTAAGTTGGAAGAGTTAATCAAGGTTTGACTTTTGAGTAAACGACCTCGAAATTGGAATTTGAATGTTCCAATAGGTTCTTACGATGATTTCGGACTTGGGCATATGTTCGGGTTGAATATCGGGTGGTTCGTGAGCATTTCGACGCGTAGTGTGGAAAGTTAGCATTTTGATGATTTTTGGATTTCCTAAGTTTGGTTTGAAGTGGACTTTGGTGCTATCGATATCCATTTGGGGTTATGAGCCTTGGAATAGGTTCATATTGTGATAGTTTGGCGTCATTCCGGAATGTGTAAGTATGTGTCATGTGATTGGTTTTGAGGTGACGCACGTGCTAGGTGACAGGAGTGTGGGCGTGCACCGTAGGAATTGTGACTTGTTCAATTCCATGGAACTGCATAGTTGAAAAATTTATTGTTATCCGTATGTTCTCCATGTGTTATAGAAATTGAACTGCAAATCATGTTAGAAATCATGTTTAGACTATGTATTGGAACTGTAGGGACCCGTAGAGGTCATGTACATGTTGAATTATCTACTAAATTGTTGTTTTGTACTCAATCATAGTTTTACTTGCATATTAAATCTCAGTCTCTATTGTTCTTTATTGATACATTATATCATTATTGTTTGGGTTGATTATCATGATTACTGAGATCCGAGAGACTGGAGAGCTTGATGACTGAGTGAGACCGAGGTCCTGATGGTGAGGATATTTATAGCATCGGTCTGCATGCCGCAACATGTATTATTGATTTATGCCATGATTGGCTTGTTATAGTGCTTGGGTTGAAGGAGCCCCTCCGGAGTCTGTACACACCCCTAGTGAGCGCAAGTATCAGTTGAGTGCGAGTGTCGAGTGTCGAGCGCAAGTGCCGAGTGACTAAGAGAAATGAGAGGATCTGAGGAACGAGTGACTATCAGGTCGGAGTGAACATGGGGACTGAGTGATTGTTGCTATGAGATTTTGCACTTGATTTCATTACTAGTTCACATTAGCTGGCATATATCACTGCCTTGTATTTCTAAGAGATATTATATCCTGTTTCAATTGAACTTGACATGAATTAAATGTTTTGGCCTTAATTGTCGAACTTGAAACAATGCATATCTTCCTATGTTGAAATTACTGCAATTTAGCTATATATGTGAAGCTCGTCACTACTTTACGTCCATCATTAAATCTTGTTATTTATTGCGTTGGTTGTACTCACTTTACACCCTACACTTTATGTGTAGATCCAGGTGTTTTAGGACACGGTGGGTTCTGATTCTCTGCGCAGCTTAATCGTTTGGGGATTCCGAGGTAGTTGCCCGGCGTTTGCAGACCCTGTCTCTCCTTCCCTAACTTCCTACTTTATGTATTTAGTTTCAGACTATCATAGATAGTATTTTCAGACTTGTGTTGTATAGACACTCATGCACTTAGTGACATCCCGATGTTGGGAATTTCCGTATTGGGTTTTGACCTTCTATCCAGTTATTTTGAGAGTTTGATGATCTAAACTTGTGTTGTTTTATTTTCATATAAAAATGTTGGAAGTACTTTTTTTGAAGTTTCGACTTGCCTAGTACCACGTTAGGCGCCATCGCGAGAGGCTAAGTTTTGGGTTGTGACAAGGTTGTATCAGAGCCTAAGTTACATAGGTCTCACGAGTCATGAGCAGGTTTAGTAGAGTCTTGCAGATCGGTACGGAGACGTCTGTACTTATCTTCGAGAGGCTGCTGAACCCTTAGAAAACATCACATTCTTGTATTCTTGTCGTGCAGACTTGTTGATTCCGGGAACTAAACTGCTGTTGTTCTATTCTCTCACAGATAGTGAGGACACGTGCTACCGGGCAGGACGAACAACCACTAGTACCACATGCTAGGGTCGTGAGAGGTCGAGGTCGCTGTAGGGGCCACGGTAAGGGAAGAGGTGCACTCATACAACAGCTAGAGCAACACCTTCATATCCACCAGTTGCTCCAGTTCTGGAGCAAGTACCAAATATGGGTGAGCCAGTGGGGCCAGCTCAGGCACCAGTTGTGCCCATTGTGATCCTAGGCCTTCAGGAGGCTTTGGCTTAGATTTTGATTGTGTGTAGCAGCCTTGCTCAAGCAGTCTCTGTTCCGGCCACAACAGCCACTTCTTAAGCCTGTGGAGGTACTCAGATACCCGTCGCCCGTGCTCCAAAGCAAGTGATGCAGGGACTTCAGACACTAGGGGTACTACCAGCCTAGCTGGTTGTAGCAACTCAGGCCCAGGTGGGTCCCATTATAAGTGATGATGAGAAGAGGAGACTAGAGAGATTTGGGAGGTTTCAGCCTCCATCATTTAGCGAGATGAGTCAGAGGATACGTAGGGCTTCTTGGATAAATGCCAATAGATTCTTCGCACATCGGGTATTCTAGAGACCAGTGGGGTCTTGTTTACTACTTTTCAGTTTACTGGCTGCCTTCAGATAGTGGAAGGCTTATGAAAGGTGCAGGCCGGTTGGTGCACCACCACTTCCTAGCAGTTATCCCGGTACTAGGGGGCCCCTTCAGTCCTCACCACCAGCACAAGAGAGTTGCTTCGAGTGTGGGGAGTTTGGGCATATGTGAAGGCAGTGTCCTCGTCATCCGGGTGGTCTAGTGTAGCAGTGGATTCAGGCTGCGAATTCCGCACCAGTTACTTCACCACCCGCCCAGCGAGCTCGGGGTGGGGTCCAAGCAGCTAGAGGTCGCCCTAGAGGGGGATGCCGATCAGGTGGCGCGATTTTATGTTATTCTTGCCAGGCCAGATGTTGTTGCTTAAGACGTAGTGATCACATGTATTGTCCTAGTATGCCATAGAGATGCTTCTGTATTATTTGACCCTAGTTCCACTTATTCGTATGTGTCATCGTATTTTGATCATTATTTGGATATGCCCGTGAGTCCTTAGTTGCATCTGTTCATATATCTACGCTGGTGGGCGATACTATTATTGTGGACTGTGTATATCGCTCATGTGTAATGATTATTGGGGATTGGAGACTAGAGTTGTTCTCTTATTGCTTAGTATGGTTGATTTTGACGTGATCTTGGGTATGGACTGGTTGTCTCCATGTCATGTTGTTCTGGATTGTCACGCAAAGATCATGACGTTGGCAATGCCGCGGTTTCCAAGGATCGAGTGGAGAGGTTCTCTAGACTATGTTCCGAGCAGAGTGATTTCATATTTGAAGGCCCAACAGATGGTTGGGAAGGGTTGTTTATCTTATTTGGCCTTTGTGAGAGATGTTAATGTTGATACCCCTACTATTGACTATGTTCCGGTGGTGCGAGAATTCCCAGATTTGTTTCCTACAAACCTGTCGGGCATGTCGCCCGATAGGGATATTGACTTTGGTATTGACTTAGTGCCAGGCACTCAGCCCATTTCTATTTCACTGAATCGTATGGCACCAGCTGAGTTGAAGGAACTGAAGGAGCAACTTCAGAAACTTCTTGATAAGGAGTTTATTAGACCCAGTGTGTCGCCTTGGGGTGCACTGATTTTGTTTGTGAAGAAGAAGGATGGTACTATTCGGATGTGCATTGATTATAGGCAATTGAACAAAGTTACAATCAAGAACAAGTATTCTTTGCCGCACATTAATGATTTATTTGACCAGCTTCAGGGAGTGAGGGTGTTATCTAAGATCAATTTGAGGTCTACGTATCACCAGTTGAAGATTTGGGACTTGAATATTCTAAAGACAACATTCAGGACCCGTTATGGTCATTATGAGTTCCTTGTGATGTCTTTTCGTCTGACCAACCTCACCCCACCCAACCACAATCAGCATTCATGCATCTAATGAACAGTGTATTTCGACTCGTTTGTCATAGTATTCATTGATGATATCCTGGTATACTTTCGTAGCCAAGGGGAGCATGCCCAATATTTGAGGATTGTGTTGTAGCGGTTGAGGGAGGAGAAACTTTATGCCAAGTTCTCCAAGTGTGAGTATTGGCTTAGTTTAGTGGCGTTCTTAGGGCATGTGGTATCCAGTGAGGGGATTCAGGTGGATCCAAAGAAGATATAGGCGGTTCAAAGTTGGCCCAGACCGTCCTCAGCTACGGAGATTCAAAGTTGGCCGGTTATTATCGTCACTTCGTGGAGGTTTTCTCGTCTATAACATCGCCTTTGACCAAATTTCCAAAAGGGTGCTACTTTCATGTGGTCGAATGAGTGTGAAGAGAGCTTTCAAAAGCTCAAGACTACCTTGACCTCAGCTCCAGTTCTAGTTTTGCCTTCAGCTTCAGGCTCTTATACAGTATATTGTGATGCTTCCCAGATCAGTATTGGGTGTATCTTGATGTAGAATGGTAGAGTGATTGCATATGCTTCGCGTCAGTTGAAGCCTCATGAGAAGAACTACCTTGTCCATGATTCGGAGTTGGTTGTCATCGTTCATGCATTGAAGATTTGGAGGCGTTATCCCTACGGTGTGTCTTGTGAGGTATTTACGGATCATGGAGCCTCCAACACTTGTTCAAAAAAAAAGGATCTAAATTTGAGGCAGCGGAGATGGTTGGAGCTACTAAAGGACTATGATATTACTATTATGTATCATCTGGAGAAGACCAATATGGTGGCCGATGCCTTGAGTATAAAGACGGTGAGTATGGGTAGCCTTGCATTCATTCCTGTTGGTGAGAGACCTCTTGCAGTTGATGTTCATGCCTTGGCTAACCACTTCGTGAGATTAGATGTTTCGGAGCCCAGTCGGGTTCTGGCTTGTGTGGTTTCTCGGTCTTCCTTATTTGATCGCATCAGAGAGCACTAGTATGATGACCCCCATTTACTTGTACTTAAGGACACGGTTCAGCACGGTGATGCTAGAGATATTACTATTAGGGATGATGGGGTGTTGAGGATGCAGGGTCGGATTTGTGTGCCCAATGTAGATAGGATATGTGAGTTGATTCTTGAGGAGGCCCACAGTTCGCGGTACTCCATTCATCCGGGTGTCGCGAAGATGTACCAGGACTTGAGGCAGCACTATTGGTGGAGAAGAAGGATATAGTGGGGTTTGTAGATTGGTGCCTTAAAAGTCAGCAGGTAAAGTATGAGCATCAGAGACCAGGTGTATTGCTTTAGAGGCTAGAGATTCCAGAGTGGAAATGGGAGCGGATCACCATGGATTTTGTAGTTGGGCTCCCACGGACTTCGAGGAAGTTCGATGTTATTTGGGTGATTGTGGATCGACTGACCAAGTCCGCACACGTCATTCTAGTTGGGACTACTTATTCTTCATAGCGGTTGGCTGAGATTTACATTCGCGAGATCGTTCACCTTCACGGTGTGCCAGTGTCCATCATTTTAGGTCGGAGCACGCGATTTACATCACAGCTTTGGAGAGCAGTATAGCTAGTGTTGGGTACCCAAGTTGAGTTGAGTACAACATTTTACCCTCAGACGAACGGATAGTCCAAGCGCACTATTCAGATATTGGAGGACATGTTATGTGCTTGTTTCATTGATTTCTAGTGTTCATGAGATCAGTTTCTGCCACTCACAGAGTTTTCCTACAACAACAACTACCAGTCGAGCATTTGGATGGCTCTGTATGAGGCTTTATATGGGAGATATTGTCGATCTCTCCTGGGTTGGTTTGAGCCGGGTGAGGATAGACTATTGGGAACTGACTTGGTTCAGGATGCTTTGGATAAGGTTAAATTGATTTAAGATCGACTTCGCACGGCGCTGTCTAGACAGAAGATTTACGTCAATAGGAAGGTTTGTGATGTTGTTTCATGGTTGGGGAGAAGTTATTGTTCAAGGTTTCACCCATGAAGGGTATTATGAGGTTCGGGAAGAAGGTCAAGTTGAGCCCTCGGTATATCAGGGCGTTTGAGGTACTTCAGAGGATCGCAGAGGTGGCTTACAAGATTACCTTGCCACCTGTTTGTCGAGTGTGTATCCATTGTTTCATATTTCTATGCTCCGGAAGTATGTCGGCGATCTGTCTCATGTGTTGGATTTCAGCACGGTTCAGTTGGATGGTCATTTGACTTATGATGTAGTGTCGGTGGCCATTTTGGATCGGTAGGTTCCAAAGTTGAGGTCAAAGAATATAGCTTCAACGAAAGTCTAGTGGAGAGGTTAGCCAATTGATGAGGATACTTGGGAGACCAAACGAGAGATGCGGAGCAGATATCCACACCTATTTGAGACTCCAGGTATGTTTCTAGACTCGTTCGAGGACGAACATTTGTTTAAGAGGGGGATGATGTAACGAACCAGCCGGTCATTTTGAGAGTTGTATCCTCGTTCCCCATTTACTGCTCATTTTATGCTTTACTGTTGCTACATGACTTGTCAGGGTAGTTGGTTCGGGTCCGGAGAGGTTAAAAAATGAATTGAGACACTTAGTCTCAAGGTTGAAAACTTAAGGTGAAATGGTTGACCGCACGTTGAATTATGTGTAAATGACTCCGAAACAGAGTTTTGATGGTTTCGTTAGCTCCGTTGGGTGATATTGGACTTAGGAGCGTGTCCAGATTATGATTTGGAGGTCTATAGTTGAATTAGGCTTGAAATGGCAAAAGTTGGAAATTTGGAAGTTTGAACGAGAGTGGATTTTGTGGTTACCGGGCTCAGATTGGGTTTCGAAGAGTTGGAGAAGGTCTGTGGTATCATTTGTGACTTGTGTGCAGAATTTGAGGTCAATCGGAAATGATTTGTTAAGTTTCGACATCGTTTGTAAAATTTGAATTTCCTTAGTTTCATTAGGCTTGAATTGGTGTGCGATTCATACTTTTGATGTTGTTTGTTATTATTTGAAGGATCGACTAAGTTCTTATCGTATTTTAGGACTTGTTGGTAAGTTTGGTTGAGGTCTTGGGGACCTCGGGTGAGTTTCGGATGGTTAACAGATCAATTTTGGACTTGGTGTTATAGCTGCAGATTTTTCGGTTCACTGATTTGGTTTCCTTACACGCGATCGCGTGGGAAGGTCCGCGATCGTGTAGGCTTAGCGAAGCAGTGGAGGAATTTATTCTACACGTTCGCGAGAAGGAGGCTGTGATTGCGTAGTTATGGGATGTTGTGATTCGCGAATGCGTGGCTAAGGTCGTGTTCGCGTAGGGTATAGGAGGGAGAAGCTGGGTTCACGCGTTTGTTCTTCGTGATCGTGTAGGTTTGAGGAAGTATTTGGTTTGCGTTCGCGTGGATGTCTACGCGTTCACGTTAGGCAAATTAGAGGGGCAGACTGTTTTGTGCTTCGCGAATGTGGGAAGAAGGTCGCGTTCGTGAAGAAGGGTAGCTGGGCAACAATGTTAAATTTCATAAACGAAGGTTTGACTTCATAACCTAAATTGATTTTGGGAGCTCGGTGTGAGGCGATTCTTGGAGAGATTTTCAACTAGGTGATTGGGGTAAGTGATTCCTACCTAGTTTTGGTTAATTTTCATGTTTATGTCTTTGATTTCATCATTAAATTAGTGATTTGAGGTGGAAAATTGGGGGGAAATGGAGAAAAGTTCTTAGGCCGGATTTTGATCGAGATTTTGGTATCGGATTTGAGCAATTTTGGTATGGGTGGACTCGTGGTGGAATGGGTGTTCGGATTTTGTGACTTTTACCCAATTTCGAGACGCGGGTACGGGGGCCGGCTTTTGAGTTGACTTTTTGACTTTTGATTAAGAGCTTAGTATTTTCTTATTGAATCGATTCCTTTAGCTCGTGTTGATTGTATCGAATTGTTTGTGGCTATATTTGAGGAATTCGGAGGTCGTTTTGCGAGGCAAAGGTGTGTTGGAGTGGAGATTAGCACGGCTTAAGGTGAGTAGTAGTTCTAAATTTGGTTCTGAAGGTATGTAACCCCTTATTATGTGTCATATGATTGGTTTTGAGGTGACGCACGTACTAGGTGACGGGCATGTGGGCGTGCACCGTAGGAATTGTGACTTTGTCAATTCCATGAAAATGCATAGTTGAAAAATTGTTGTTATCTGTATGTTTTCCATGTGTTATAGAAATTGAACTGCAAATCACGTTTAGACTATGTGTTGGCACTGTAAGGACCCACAAAGGTCGTGTATATGTTGAATTGTCTCCTAAATTGTTGTTTTGTACTTAAATTTACTTGCATATTAAATCTCAGTCTCTATTGTTCTTTATTGATACATTATATCATTACTGTTTGGGCTGATTATCATGATTACCAAGAGCCGAGAGACCGGAGAACTTGATGACTGAGTGAGACCGAGGGCCTGATGGTGAGGATATTTATGAGATCGGGCGGCACGTCACAACATATTTTATTGATTTATGCCATGATTAGCTTGTTATAGCGCTTGGGCCGAAGGAGCCCCTCCAGAGTCTGTACACACCCCTAGTGAGCGCAGGTACCTACTCAGTGCGACTGTCGAGTGTCGAGCGACTAAGAGAAATAAGAGGATTCGGGAATGAGTGACTGTGAGGTTGGAGTGAACGGGAGGACCGAGTGATTGTTGCTCTGAGATTTTACATTTGATTTCATTACTGTTTCACTTCAGCTGGCATATATCACTGTCAAGTATTTCTGAGAGATATTATATCCTATTTCAATTGAATTTGACATGAATTAACTATTTTGGCCTTAATTGTCGAACTTGAAAGCATGCCTATCTTATTGCTGTAATTTAGCTATATTTGTGAAGCTCGTCACTATTTTTAGTCCATTATTTAGTCTTGTTACTTACTAAATTGGTTGTACTCACGCTACACCTTGCACTTCGTGTGCAGATCCAGGGATTTCCGGACACAGTGAGTGTTGATTCTCCGCGCAACTTGATCGTTTGGGGATTCAAATGTAGTTGTCCGGCGTTCGCAGACCTTGTCTCTCCTTCCCTATCATTCCATTTTATGTATTTAGTTTCAGACTATCATAGACAGTATTTTCAGGCTTGTGTTGTATAGACGCTCATGTACTCAGTGACAATTTCCGCATTGGGTTTTGACCTTCTATCCAATTTCGTTTTTGAGAGTTTGATGATTTAAACCTCTATTGTTTTATTTTTCATTTAAAAGTGTTGGAAGTAAATAGCACTCATAGTTTCATAATGAAAAATACAAAAATATGAAGATATTACTAGGATATTATATATATATATATATATATATATATATATTATTAGTAGGATTTTTATATATTTCTGTACACTATATTAAATAATAAAATAAAAGCCACGATTTATTTAAATAATATTATATTAGATCATAATTTTAGAATATTAATATTCTGTCAAATTATCTGCGCTTCGTGTGCGAGTTCTTACACTAATTTGAGTTAAATATCTAAAATCTAACTTTTAGAGCAATTGTGTCACTGGTCAAGGGGCCGGTACCCTTTATCGTTGTTTATGTAACTTGTTTTGGCCATGGGATCTATTTTTTCCCTTTCGCTAAGGACATTTAGAAGTTACAACTAATTATAGAAATGAGTGATGAAAACTTGATCGTGAAAAGATGGAACCGATTATAAACAATTTTAAGGTCAAACATTATTCTTTTTTATTATTAACACTAAATCCACTATCATAAATCGTGCCATGCACGATATACAGAGGGAATTATTGTATCCTAAAACAACATTAAAAAAAAAGCAAAAACATCTTAAACAGTTACCATGCAACGTAACCGACAAACCTAACCAAAAAACTAGCAATATAAAGAAATTTAAGAAAAGAAATTGAGTACGTAACACCAATAATATTACCTATTAAGAAACTTAAATTATACTGATAGTGTAAAACTTGGTAGCAATGTTTGTGTATATAACTTAAATTCATTTTAATTACGAGGACGAGTGTGCTCTGTTGTAGAAGTTCCGGTGGCAACTCTTGCAACATCCATGGCAGTTGCTTCGGGTTTTTTCTTGCTATACAATGTGAAATATGCAAGCGTCATGGCCACGGCGAAGCCGCCGATGGCGGCTTTCGCCGGGCAAAACGGCATCTTACGTGTCTGGTTAAGTACTTCAGTGTTCATGTGAGTTGCGGAAGGCAACTTTGGAGATGTCTGGTTGCCGGCGGCTGCCGCGGTAGCCGCCCCAGAAACTTGTTGCCCCATTGGCGGCGACGCCGCCACCCCGGCCGCCTTGATGGTGGTATGCGGCTGCCCGGGTGGTGGTGCTGCCCTTACTCCGGCTGACTTCACGTTTCCTTGTCCAACCATTTTTGTTTTGTTTCTTAACAAGTGTTGAAACTAAAGTGATTTTTTGTTTGTAATGATTTTTGGATGTGATTAGGAGTTTAAGTAGTGGAGAAATGAGAGGGTAAAGTTTGACAAGTGGTAGACAGACATTGAATGGAGAAATGGTTAATGGATTTGTGAGGATTAATTCTACTCGAGAAAGAGCATTAAAATAGGATTTGTTTGAGACTTTTGGCCTAACCGTTTTCGTAGTGCTCTAGTGGTTTTCAACTTGAAAAGACCCCAAAAAAAGAAGAAAAAATGAGAGGCGAAAAAAAGGAAAATGATACTCCATTATTAATTATTTTATACAAAATTATATATATATATTAGAAGTAGCTATACTGTGTATTTTTTCCTTCTCCATACAAACGTAAAAATAGCACGGGCTAGATAGTTTTCGGACTGGTCATTTAGAAATAACCAGCGTTTGTAAAGTAATTGAAAAATAGCCACTATTTTGTTGTAACACACGTCCAACATAATATACTGGAGATTGGTGCACCTGTGTATGAACTTCCATCATATTATGCTGGAACTCCAATACGCAGAAAGTTCCAGCATAATATTGGAGCACATGTGTATGAACTTCCAACATATTATGCTGGACCGGTATATTATACTAGAACCCCAGTATATTATGCTGGAAGTCCAGTATATTATATTGGAACTCCAGTATAATATACTAGAGTCCCGGTATACTTATGCTGGAAACTTCAATATAATGTAATGAAGTTCCAGTATATTATGCTGGAGTATTTTTCGAATTTTAAATAGTGTTTTCGTTCAGATTTATTTTTACATGAAAATTAGTAAAATTTTGATTACTTTTGAAGCTGTGACTATTTTTAAATAACCACTTGTAAATCTGACTATTTTGGAAATTTTCCCCCGTACAAACAGCCCAAAAACTCATCCCTTAAACAGGCCCATCTAAGGGGCCCATCAAGCCATTGGACGTAATTATTTCAGGCCCGAAACTGAACATTATCTGATTTTGCTCCCTTCTTCTTCCTCTTCTTCTTCTTAAAAGCTCCACAAGATTTTTTTGGCTCCTATTCTATTTATTTTTTGAGCTCTGCCAAATGAAATCTTCACTTAAATGATTTAAGGTAATATCCAGACTTTTTAAATATCTTTTGCTATATTTACCTTTTTGTAAAGTCATTTTTGTAGCTATAATTTAGCTGGGATATAACTATTTTCAGCTGTTTTTCAGACGTTTGGATAAATTTAGTTCATGGGTTTTTCTGTTCTTGATTGAAATTTCAGTTTAGTATGAAAATGAAAGTTCAGTTTGTGTATTAAAATGGAGAATATATGTTGAATATTAGATTTTCCGGTTCATAAATTATAGTGAAATTAAATTACTACTGTGATAAATGCACCGATTATATTCCCTTTTTGTAATGTTAAAATATCTAATGAGATTGTGACCAGTGTTGTCAAAGGCCAAAATAGGTAAAAAAGCTCTAAAGTTTGTTGGGGGCTTTTAAGTGCAAAGCTAAAATTAGGGGTGCACGTGGACTGGGTTGGTTCGGTTTTTATCAAAATCAAACCAAACCAACTGTATCGGTTTGGGTTGGTTCAGTTTTGTGGGGTTTTGTCAGTTTTTTTTTATTACATGAAAATTATTCCAATCTTATTTTGTTAAAGTTACAGCTAAAGTTTTGATAAGTAAATATATATTTAGTAAATATTGATAAACATATGATCTATTAAAATATTCTAATGGGAGAATTTTTTTTAGTAATACATTATAGTTATTTTCTTAGTCGCCTAACAATAATTTTTGTTAATGCACACTTTCAACGTTAACACATGAGAGGATCCTAAATATTTCAATATTTTTTACAGAAAATTCAATATAAAGTCTTTAAAATATATATTAAAATTATATAATTATATGTCGGTTTGGTTCGGATTTTGTTACTCTATACCAAACCAAGTCAAACCAAACCTAGTTGGGTTTTTTAATCTATTTGGTTTGGTTTTTCGGTTTGGTGCGGTTTTCCGGTTCGGTTTGAACACCCCTAGCTAAAATAAAGCGTGGGCTTTAATAAAGAAAGGTGCAAATGAAGAACATATACAAATATGTATGTGTAGTACATGACTAATAATTATAAGCAAGAATAAAAAATACACAGACAAGGGAATTGAATTTTTTTTAAAGATAAAGTGAAATATCAATTGTTTAGTGTGCCTCTTTAGGATTACGCTCATTAGCAAGGAAAAGTATGTGTTAGAGAACGACACTAAAGTGCCCGCTAAGCCTAATATTTGTGCCTCGCTAAACCAAACCTAGTTGTGCCTCGCTTCAGGGCTTAAGCGCGCTTTAAGCACGCCTCTGACAAACACTGATTGTGACTAATATTTTTGCTCAATTTGATGCCTTTTTTTATTCCTTAACACTTGTTTCTTTTGTGTTTGCTGGACAGTTCTCTCTAGTTGGTGCTATATATACTACATTTGATTTTATTATCTATACAAGTAGTTCTCTTATTGCAGGAATGGATTGTGGCTGTCTACACTCCCAACTCAGTACAGTTTTAGTACATAGCAAAGGGAGAATTCAACCACCTAAAGTCAGAATTTTGAGATGCAATCCCCAGTATAATCTAAGTTCACTTGATTCTTTGCAGGTTTGCCAATTCTAACTTGCATTTGTTTCCTAGCATAAACTATCTTTTCACATTACATAACAACCTCGTTTGTTCTAATATGTTTTGGCTGCTATAGTGAAAGTCCTTTTATAGAGGACATATATTATAATATAACATAAAAATTGGTTCCGAAAAAAACTTGGTTGTTAACTTGTTATAGTGAATGACTGTTATATAGAGATGCTTTTATAGAGAGGTTTGACTGTATATCTGATGAGTGGATAGTGAGGATTAACGTAGTTGATGCCAACTAGCTAAGGATTGAGGTGTAGTTCTTGTCATTATTATATTCGACGTAGATAAACTGCTTGTTCTCCTAGCGGCAATGTTTTATTTGGTATGTCCTGTAATTTGATGTCCCGGCAAACAGAATGGGTACACTTGTTTTTCTGAAAGACTACTCAGCAGTACATACATTTGTTTTATGATAAGTCTTCTACTTCTAGACTCCAACCTTCTTTGAACGGAAGGAGGCATAGGAAAGTCCTCTTAAAATGTAACGTGAGTAGGTGTAGTAAAATAGAATGTTATACCTTTCTTTCGTTGTAATGCACGCAAAGCCTTGTACTCCCTCCGCTTCATTAAAAAAGAAGTCGTTTACTCCCTGCGTTTCATCTTATAGGGTGGTAATCGGTTAGGCATGAAGTTTAAGAAAAAGTCAAAGACTTTTGCGACATACCAAAAGTGCCTGTTAGTGATTACCATTGCCTTAGTTATGTCAAACCATGGATCTTTGCTTCTGTAATGTTTGGAGAGAAAGGATTTGCTTATGAGTCGAATTTACTCAATCCACATCTTATTTATTTTTGTAATAAAACTCGTGTCTGAAACTCTTGCAGCAAAGTTGCAGTGGGGTGGCAGTTCAATTGAAGTTTAGAGGTCCATTAGAAAAGTTACGTCCTGTCCGAGCCGCTGTTATCAGATGTGATCATCCGCAAAATGCAGATTTGCCTCGTTACTATTCAAGGAAGGAGAAGAAGCCCTTCCCAATACCTATTGTGGAGCTACGGAGAGCTGCGAGGGAGAGAATGAAAAATCGGCTACCTAAAAGACGTGTGCCTCCACCAAAAATCGGATTGGTCATCAAAAGCCTAGTTCCTCTCGCGTACAATGTGTTTAACGCACGCATAACAGTGATTAACAATCTCAAGGGGCTCTTGAAAGTGGTACCTGTTAATGGATGCAAGTAATTTTCTTCCTGATCTTCACTTATTAGTATGTGATTGGTGTTTCAAAAGGCACTACGCCTCAAAGCAACTCTTTCCATTGTCCTAAACAACATCACGTGTAATTCCACAAGTGGAGACTTTCCATTGTCCTAAGCTTTATATTTTTTTAAAAAGGGGGCAACCCGGTGCACAAAGCATCTCGCGTTCACGTAGGGTCCGGGGAAGGGCCGCTCCCCTAGGGGTTGTGATGTAGGCAGCCTACCTTTACACAAGCATTAGTGGCCGATTCCACGGCTTGAACCCGTGAGGCCGTGACCTATAGGTTACACGAGGACAACTTGACCGGTGCCCTCAGCTTTATTAGCAAACTGCAAATTGTTGCGCTTGACTCCTGCATTTTTTTTTCCATTTTGCATAGGCAAATGCTACTTTAGCTCTCAACTTGAGAGTGTCATGATCTTTATTTCTAAGAGATGTTTTTAAGTTTTACTGCATAGTTATGTCTCCGTCGAAATCCTTAATGTTTTGAATTTACATATTGTGCCAATTCTGCAGGTGGTGTAACGAAATCCATGTGGGACCTGTTGGGCATCCTTTCAAGTCGTGTAAAGGATCACAAGCTTCAAAACGCAAAGGACATCATGAGTGGGGAAAGGCGGTTCTTGAAGACGTAATAGTGCCACTTGAATCCTATCACTTATATGATCGCCTAGGGAAACGAATTTCACATGAGGAGAGATTTTCTATCCCTCGAATCCCTGCAGTCGTGGAGCTTTGTATCCAAGCAGGTGTTGATATACCTGAATATCCAACCAAGAGGAGAAGAAAACCAATCATATGGACCGGAAAAAATGAATTCGTTGATGCAGATGAAAGTGAATTGCCTGATCCCGAACCAGAATCTCCAATGCCTCCCATTTTGACCGAGATACCCGATGCAGAGGTAGAACCACCGTCGAGTGCAGAAGAAACGGTGTTGCTCGCTGAAGAAACACTCGAAGCGTGGGAAAAAATGAGAGTAGGAGCGAATAGGCTGATGAAGATGTATCCGGTGAGAGTTTGCGGGTACTGTCCAGAAGTGCATGTTGGTCCAAGTGGACACAAAGCACAAAACTGTGGAGCTCATAAACACCAACAACGAAACGGACAACACGGTTGGCAGACAGCAGTGCTAGATGACTTAATACCACCAAGATACGTGTGGCACGTTCCCGATGTAACTCAATCGTTGCAACGAGAGCTTCGGAGCTTCTACGGGCAAGCTCCTGCAGTGGTGGAAATATGTGTACAGGCTGGTGCTGAAGTCCCTGAGCAATACAAGCCAACTATGAGGTTTGATGTGGGGATTCCTAGCAGCATCAAAGAAGCAGAAATGGTTGTTTAGAACTCCCGATTGTAAAGAATGACTTGTAAAAGTGTGAAATTGATCGAACTAAAACAATTACTTGCTGAGTTCTTGCTGTATAATTCATTGACAGAGCATAAAGCTGGAGCCATTAGCGCAGCCATTATATGATGTATTTTGTTTGCTTGTGTCTGTGTCAATGATTGACTTCTTGTAGAGGATATAATGGATGAGGCACCACCAAAGTTCATTAGCTCAAAAAAATGACTAAATTATAAGGTGAAAATAACAAAGCTAGTCAGCTTTCGAAGTGGTGACCGAAAAAGAGCTAGCATATGATTGACATACGGAAAGTTCCAACATAATATGTTAGGTTTTGGAGCTCCTGCATATACTTTCAGTATATTATGTTGGAACTCTAGCACGTTATGTCAGAATCTCATATGTAAAAAATTCGAACTCTGGCATATTATGCTGGAATATTTTCGGAGTTTTAAGAGTGCTTTTGTTCAGATTTTATCTTTACATGAATAAGGGGCTAAATTTCGATGACTTTTGAAATTGTGGCTATTTCTCAATTAAGGTGTGCACATTCTGAAGGCTGAAATTTTATCTCCTATATCAAAGATATACACCCTATTTGTTATAGATAAAAAACATATTAATATATTATTTTCTATAGTTACCTTTTATGTTTTATAGCAAAATAAGTATTTATGGTATATACTACTATTGAGGCATGAAATACGCTATTTATGATTTTCCTCTCTCTTAGACAACTGGACATACCTATTTTTAAGATGATTGTCGTTACTGTATTCATGAATACATGGCGCGAATACATGTGAATACATGCGCATACAACTAGACTGCGCTGATTTTAGGCGCTTTTTTCTGTTGTATTCATGAATACAGTAGCGCAAATCATGTGAATACATGTGGTTACAGGTGGACTGCCCTGATTTAGGTATTTTTTGTTGCTGCATTAATGAATACATGGCGCGAATACATGTGAATACATGTGCGTACGACTAGATTGCCCTGATTTAGGCGCTTTTTACCGTTGTATTCATGAATATCGCAGCGCGAATACATGTGAATACATGCGCGTACAGCTGGACTACCATGAGTTTAGGCGTTTTTTACTGTTGTGTTCATCAATACATGGCGCGAATACATGTGAATACATGCGCGTTCATTTGGACTATCATGATTTTTAGGCGCTTTTTGTTATTGTATTCATGAATACAGCAGCGCGAATACAACGAATACACTATCGTAGCAACTTAATAATAGCTATAGCTATTTTTGCTTTTTCTTTTGTTCTTTTTTTCTGGGGGTCTTCTTGTTCGATACCGTTTCCCGTCCTTGTAAATATCATCCTCTTATCGCTCTTATGGATCAATCGGTCAACTGTAGGAAACTGGCCAATTGCTGTCAACTGGTATCGGTATAAGAGTAATTATGTATATGATAGGTATAGGAAGTTAATAACTACTAAACAATCGTGGTTTCTAACAATTCCTCTACTGTATGGGGAAGAGTATTCACTTTCTTATAAAATTAATAAATCTGGTCATATTGTTGGTAAAGTTGAATCACTCTTCATTGGACTGAAATAGCATATGGACTTTTGGAAACTCTTAAATAGTCAACAAATATCCTATTTAGGACTGAAAATACTCCAGGAACAAAAAGGGAGGACAAAATAGGCAAAAGGAAAAAAGATTCCGTTGCCGGGACTTGAACCCGGGTCTCTCGGGTGAGAGCCGAGTATCCTAACCACCTAGACTACAACGGATTTGTTATTTTAATGATCCTATAATTTAATATTTCAAACTAGCAATTGGTGTCATTAGAGGCGTACAAACAGAATCGGAAAACCGCACCAAACGAAAAAGGCAAGCCAAACCAATTAAAAAGACCCGATTATATTTGTTTTGATATTGTGTAAAAATAATTCGAACCAAACCGACATATAAAAATATAGTTTTTATATATACTTTTAAGACTTTTCATAAATAAATTTTTTATAAAACGTCGAGAAATATTTGCGATTCTCTTAAGAAATGTAATATTTATTAAGTATGAAGTGCTCTATATATAATATTGACGTATATGACACTTTCTTATCAGATGTTAGTGAAATACGTCAATCGCTTTGTTCTCCCATATTCATATATCAAAGTCTATTAAATTCTTATATCTTTTTTCGAATTTGAAGTGGTATTTCGATAATTTAAAATTAAATAGAACATATCATTATATAGGTATCATATTAATTTTTATGTTTATTATTAAATTCAGTTAACCTTGAAACTATACATCCACGAAAAATTATTGTCACGCGACTAAAAAAATAACTATCATATATTACTAAGAAAATTCTCTCATAAGAATATGTTATTACATCATATATTTGTCAATTTTTTTAATTTTTACTAAACATATATTTACTTATCAAAAATTTGACAAAGTAAAATTGAAATAATACTCATCTAACAAGAAAAACCCGAAAACCCGACAAAATCGAACCAATCCGGTCCATATACGCCCTAGGTGTCATATAACACAACTAAAGGTTCAAATAGAGTACATTACAATAGAACCTTTTATAAGGCAACAAAACGTACATCGGGATTTAACTCCAAAGGCCTATAACATGATCTGTCTCGAAAGGTGATAAGATTTTAAGTCAGTTGATTTATGTCCCAAAGTAAATAAGTTTACTTCACACAAACAATACAACTAGGGGTGTCAAATGCATATTTAAAAACTGATTCCGTATCAAATCGATTTTTAGGTTTCTTTTGATAAAACCGTAAGTTTTTATATAAATTTATAACCGAACCGATAATTAGGGTAGATTTTTTATTTTATGAAAATAAACCAAAAAAATACTGAATCGTACCAAATAAATTTATATGTGAAAATATATTTATATATTATGTTTAAAAATAATAAAGCATTATTTTTTTCTTAGGTTTTCGAACTATGAAAACAGTTACAAGCCAACAAGTAATTAAACTCAAAATCCTAATTCCCTAACTTACTATGTTACTCTTGTCAAAATTAAATTATTTCCAGCATATTCACTGGCAAGACACAAGGTATTTTAGCGATTTTGAGTAACAAACTACAATTTATTGAATATGTTTCCTTTCGTATATTCAGATTTATCTTTCTGAATATTTAATCTATTCTTGAGTCTCGGCTCCATTACTATCTTTCCACTTGTTTGATTTATATTTCTTTTTGTATTTGCTTAGTTTCTTTTACGCTGTTATAAAATAGTTGATGGATCTATACTTTGATCATATATTTAAAAATGTCTAGAGAGTTTTGATAAGTCTTATAAAAGTATGTATTTTATTGCATTCTTCTTCTACTAGTGACTTTTACATGACACTAAAAAACCCTCGAAAATTAACTGAACCGTACCGATACCGAAGAGAAACCTACATGATTGGAGCGATTTCGAAAAGTCTAATTTTGGTTATACATAATAGAATAACCAAAAAATTAATATGGTATAAATTTTATAAAAAACCGGTCGAACCGAATCGTTGACACCGCTAAGTACAACCACGTCCTTGTGCCTAAACCAAACCTATGGTTACCTTGCAAGGGAATGTACCTTCCTTTGCCAAGTGTGCTGTTTTGCTGGGAGGAGAGTTAATTTTTCTCATAACCGAGAAATTCCCGAGTACCCAATTAGTGCAAAAACTCAAAACTCAGTGAATAATAGGTTCGTCCCCTCGAACCTTCTATAGTTAAATACTAAGACTTTTATTTGTGCCAAATTATAACTCGGTGACCTGCGTCTAACCTACATATCACACGTTATGCTTTTATCATCGAACCATACCCTCAGGAGTGTATTGCAGATACAAATAAAGATGTTTCTTCAATTTAAAAATTGGTGGTGCCTAGCCAGTTTGTGCTCACCTCAAGTTCTTGACTGATATATCCCACCAGAAAATATAGCTAGTAACTTAATCCATCAAAAGTTGGAAAAAAAGGGCAGCCCGGTGCATTAAGCTCCCACTATGCGCAGGGTCCGGCAAAGAGCCGGACCACAAGGGTATATTGTACGCAGCTTTACCCTGCATTTCTGCAAGAGGCTGTTTCTACGGCTTGAACTCGTGACCTCCTGGTCACATGGAGGCATCTCAGTAAGTAACAATGAATACTCCAAAGAAGATCATCTGGATGCAGATTAAGCAAAATATAGGGCAACATAACAAAAGTAACAGTAATGTAATTCAACTCTGCTGTCAAAGGCTCAAAGCCAATTCTTCCCTTAACCAGCAGCAGTTGTATTCTAGAATCTTCGTTTTATCAGTGCAAATCAAAACACTCAAGCCATCTCAATATGAGATTTTAACGCGCAAATTATAATCAAGTGATATTGAAGTACCGCGTTAGGATATAATAACATCTTGACTATAAGCAACAATTTATGCTGCAGACACACAACTAGCTCTTGGTACCGATGTCCTTAACGGCATTAATCTGCTCTTCGCCCATTGCAGACATAACAGACACCACAAGATCCTTTCCTTCCTGAAACCCATCTTTAACCTACGAAACACAAACCGGAAATACTCAGTCACTACGACTGTGTTTGGTATGAAAAAATTTATTTCCCTAATGGAAAACGCTTTCGTGATGTAATTGATGAGTGGAAAGTATCTTTAAGAATGAATATATATTTGAGTACCAAAATTTAATAATAATATTGTAAGTGATAGTAGGAGCAACTGACAAAAGCGGGTTGCTCAAATGGTCGGCATCCCCACCTACAACCTCAGGGTCGTGAGTTCCGGCCACCAAAGGATAGCTCCAACAAAGGGGGGCCAAAAGGGAGGGAACCAAAAAATAAATAAATGGTTGGAGCAACTAATACGCTGAAAAAAAGAAGCTAATATAGTTGTAAGGAAAATAATTTTCGATGTCATGTTCCCCTTTTGTACTGTATAAAAAGTTAAATCAGACGAAACATTCTTTTGCCGTATCGTTTGAAGTTGATACCTGCTTCAGCAGAGCTTCATCAGTGGGAAGCCGGAGGTCATCCTTGGTGTTTCCACTTTCAGTAAGAAGGGAGACCTAAGGCAATGAAACGAATCAAAATACGTTGATAGCACTGAAGAAAGATTCAGCGAACGGAACTCCATCTTTGTAAACAGAACTTCATGGATTAAATCATAAAAATTGGATAAATTGTATCACAGAAACATGGCAAACAACCAAGTTATTTTCCACTATCGACTTCTCGTCCATTACTCAATTTGGTCTTACTAAGAGCTAAAGATTATCAGTGACTGATCCCCACTTCACATAAGTGGTAAAAGAAAACTTACAAAACCATCTTCGGAGATGTCAATCAGCTGATAGTCTGTACGATTGACATGTGGCACCTGAGACGAACATGTACAAAACAGGAAAAAATCAAACTTCCTTTGCTGGTAGACCAAACAATACAATAGTAGAGATAAAAAAGAGGAGAAAGAAACACTTCGTTACATCACAGTTGTGGGAGGAAGGAACGATATCTTCAAGTTTCTTTCCATTGAAAATGTCAATTGCCACAAAGTGACATTTAGCATGTCCGTGCTTGCCAGTTTTCGAAGTGGAGACCTCAACAACCTGCTCAAGATTACCATAATAAAATTCAACAGCCTTCTTTGAGCAGCCATGCATTCAAAAAGTAGACCAGTAAATGAATATACCAGGTAGCAACAAGACCAAAGAAAATAATGGTAACTCAGTATTTCGGCTGACACAACAGTCGCACTGAACTAGAACCTATACTGGCCGTGCCTTGTGTCATTTTCAGGAATAGAGCGGGGAATCAAGCGAGATAATATGTGTTCATCTTTTAAAGTGAGCCTATTTATACTACAACACTTGCTGTTTATTTACTTTTACAGCTGAATAGTACTTGAAAATTCAAATTCATGATAAGGCTGGTAGTGAATAATTAAAAATCCGAATAGTCTGCTGTAAATGGACTAGTCAAACTTACAGAATCCCAGGAAGTTCCATTATTGCCTAGGAGCACAAGCACTATTTAGATATTTTATCCTCTTTGACCAACTTCTTCAGACAAGGTCAGGTAGCTCTATCATCGGGCAAAACTACGATATTTTTCCATTTCAGAATGTTGTTTTGAGTAAAACGAGTGTTATAAATACATTGCAGAAGATATACAATAAATAGAAGAGACGGAAATTGATGGAATGTATCCAACAGATAATAAATCTGAGTTAAGATCCACTTCCTCGCTCACTTGGCTATATCCGCCATTTGAAATGACATGGGTTGTCTTGAAGAAGAAAATCTTGGGTAAAGAAAGACGGTAAATGTGGCACTAAAAAGCCGCTAGTAATAAATTTATTCCTCTATCAAGGTTCCTAATTCTTAACCTGGTCCTGGGCCTGGTTTGGTTTGAGAAGAAAATATGGTGAAAGAATGAGATGAAACCATCTCTTTCTTTCTGTCTCATTCGTCTTGAACCTTACCATGCACTAAATTAAAATGTAAATGGCATCCCTTCGTAGTTGTAAAGGGCGAGCTATTTAGAAGTCAACGGTCATATGGCACGAAAAAGTGCTAAATATGGTTTTGATGGTTTGATCGTTGCTACCACCAAGCAGAACTTCACTCCGCATGACAGACTAATCTCATTACACCCATCCTCACATTTCCTAACGAGATCGGAGGGTTGGGCTAAATAACTTGATAAGAGCATATATTAATTAGTTTGCAGGCTACTCCAACAAAAGACAAATCCCCATTTAAACTCGGGAGTAGAAGCACCCGTAAAGAAGTTCAAAGAGATTGAACCTTAAAATTGCATCTAAAAAGGAGCCTTAGGTAATGGCAAATATAGATACTAAATCGAGCTATTCAGTTTAGTTACCAAAACCAATCCAATTCAGTAAACATTTCTCAAACATCTCCTAGCATCTACTCAATAACCAGATTCTGAATTAGGTTTCAAAGATTTTGACTCTCGGACATTTGACGCATTTCAATCACTCCCTCTGTCCCATTTTGTGTGATGCACTTTCAGTTTTAGTCTGTCCCAAAAAGATTGACTCCTTCAAATATTTAGAAGCACTTTAGCTTTAAACTTCTCATTTACCGCTAATGTAATGCTTTTACAGCCACAAAAATATATGCATAAAACATCTCGATTTCTCGTTTACAGTCAAACAACAACAACACTAGTGGGGTCTGAGGAGAATAGAGTGTACGCAGACCTTACCCCTATCCCGAAAAGGGTAGAGACGCTATTTCCAAGAGACTCTCGGCTCAACAGAAGAGACAATAATATCAACAACAAAAGATGCCAGAAAGAAAATAACAACAACGAATAAGTAAAAGGACAATAACACAAAACTATGCAAAACAACAATGTGAACACAACATAGACCGCTAACAAACCTAAACAAAACTCTATCGGACTACCAGGTACAAAGAGGGAGAGTTCCCGGTACAAAGAGGGAAGAACGTACCCCTAGCCTACCACTCTAATGCTCGACCTGCACGTGTTCCTATCAAGAGTCATGTACTCAGAAATCTCAAGCCGGAGAGAGTAATAGCTAAAGCAAAGAAAAGTACAGCCCACCAATCTGACATGTCAAATTACCAATAAAACATAGTAACACCTAGCTGACCAACATATACATACACATTAATCCAATCAACCATCATTCTTTTTTTTTTTTAAAAAGACAATAAATCTAAGAAACTAAACACACCCTTTTTCCTCTATCAGTAAATACATCTAAAAATCAATTAAAAAGAAAGATCCAGAAGAAACTTAACCCAATCAGATCCAGAAAACAACACACACAGGTATCATAAGGAGATTATCATCAAGATCCGATTTTAACTCACACCCGATTCGAGAAAACACATCAAAATTCAAAATATATGAACGTTAACCCAAAAAAAAAGAAGAAAAAAGTGAATTTAACCTTGCAGGGGCGGCCTTTGATGACTATATAACCATTTTTGCGGATAGTACCAGCTTGTTGAGGGTAAGTTTTGGAGGCGCCTGCATCTGCCTTTGACTCAAAATGGTGCTCTTCGTCCGACATGACTATGCTTCTCTCTTTCTCTCTCTCTACAGTGAAATTCTTTTGCTATTTGGAGGAAGAACAAAAATTTGAGGACCCAACAAAACTGAGGTGACGCTTGTTTTATTTAAAGAAAATTAACCCCCTTTTGCAACATATTTTAGAACCCTATTGTACATAAAGAATTTTTTCACCTTTTTTTTTTCTTTGAAAAATTTTTAATTTTTTTTTTAAATCAGTGATTGACCATAAAAATTTTAATTTTCACTCGAAGATGAATTTTAAATTTTTTCAAAAATGTAAAAAATTACAAAATTTTATTACTCAAATTACTCACAAGATTTAAGTGGGCGTTTGGACATAAGATTGCACCAAAAAAAATGAAAAAAATTTCAATGGTATTTGAAAATTGGAGTTGTGTGTGGACATGAATATAATTTTGGGTTGTTTTTAAGTTTTGTGAGTGATTTGATTGAAAATTCTGAAAAAAAGCTTTCTGGAATTTTTCAAATTTTCGAAAAATTTCAAAATTCACCTTCAAGTGAAAATTGAAAATTTTATGGTCAAACACTAATTTTGAAAAAAAGTGAAAAGTTTTCGAAAAAAAGTGAATTTTTTTTATGGCCAAACGAGTTAGCCTAAGGAATGTTATGTGATGGATGTAATTTTTACGTCCTTGATTAAAAATAAAAAGTTTAGCTAGCGATTGGACATAAATTTGGTTGAAACTTGAAAAAAAAAATTGAAATTGTGTTAAAAAATAATTTTGAAAGTTGAAGCTGTGTTTGGACATGCATTTTATTTGAAAAAAACTTGGAAAAAGAATCAAAATATTTTCAGAAACTAATTATATTTCACGAACAAACAATGTTTACAAATTTTTTTATAAAAATAATAGCCAAAATCTATGGCCATACGGGAGTTTATCGTATATTTGATGTTAATATCAAATCAATAAATGTGTAACATAAAGAGTGGAGTTATGCAATGCTAAAGGGTTTAATTGAATTTAATTCATCAACAATTACATGTACGAATAAAATAAAAATAATTATTTTGTTATATATAATTTATTGAATCACCTTAATATACGAAAGGATTCTAATGTAATATAAGAAATAATTCAAACTTAAGGTTATAAGTTAAAACCCAAATTGTGATGTTTTAGAAAGGTAAGATGTAAAATTTTGACTTCGACATTGCTTGACGTGTTTGTATGTTGTACTTAAACTTATTGTACATACATTGGATGGGGTGAGTTGTTACTATTTTTAACTAGATGTTTTGGATAGAACCCGGACAATACAGAAATATATAGTGAAATTCAAAAATAGTTAGATTTATAAGCGATAATTAAAAAATAGTCACAGTTTCAAGAGTAATTGAAATTTTGTCATTTTTCATGTAAAGATAAATCTTACGAAAAAATTGTTCAAAATTCGAAAAATATTCTAGCATAATATACTGAAGTTCGAATTTTTTACATGTAAACTTCCAGTATAATATACCGGAGTTTCAATATATTATGCTGGAAGTTCATACACAGGTGCTCCAATCTCTAGTATATTATGCTGGAATTTTTCGTGTGCTGGAGTTCCAACATAATATGCTGGAAGTTCATACACAGGTGCACCAATCTCCAGTGTATTATGCTGGAACTTTCCGTGTTGCAGCAAAATAATGGATATTTTTCGATGACTTTGTCAACGCTGGCTATTTTTCAATTACCAATTTGAAAACTAGTTAGCTCGTGCTATTTTTACGAAACTTCTAATATGAAGCCTCTTTCCCTGTAAAAAGATGAAGAATTAACCAAAATAGCCGCACCCCAACTACTTAAATTAAAAATAACCGGTCGAGGTATAATATATGCATAATTTAAGAATTATATGTGTATAATTATGTATAATCAGTGTATAATCTATGTATATAGTTAGAAAAAGTAAAGAATATATATCATTGCTATTTGTGTAAAAGTCCCGATAAATCCCATGCAATACAAATCCGAATTAGGCCTCTTTTGTTTTTTAAAGATTAAGACGTTTGAATCTGAATACACATATGAATATCAAGATGTGTATTAAGATTAAGACATTTAAATCTGAATACATATCTGAATATTAAGATGTGTATTAAGATCTAAATACTAAATGATTAAGACTGTTTGATTTTTAATATCTGAATATATAAAATTTATCTTTATTAAAAATTTAATAAACATAAAATTCAAATGAAATACTAATTAATCTAATATTCTATCAATAAAATATATAATTATTTTAAAATATAGTGGTTGCTGGTGGTGATGGCTAACGGTGGTGCTTGTGAATGCCGACTAGAGACGGTGGTTGGTGGTAGGTTTGGTTGATGGTAGCGGTTCAAAGTAGTAGCTAGTGGTGATTAGTAGTGGTGTTGATTATGATTGAGGGTGGTGGTGGTGATAGTTAATAATGGCGAGTGGTGGTGGTAGTTGTGATTGAGGAAGGTGGTGGTGGGTGGCGGTGATCATGCCCAATTATGCCTTATAAAAAGGACTAAGCGGTCGTTGCAAATATAATCCGGTTTACAAGTCCGGAGTCGAATCCCACAGAGAACTAAGGCTTAGCTATAATTGTTCAATATTGCTAAGAAACACAAGTCCAAACAATTTCCTAGTTATAGAGATTGTAATATTTATTTCTAACTAATTAACCAACAACTATTATAAAGTAGTAAAATTATCAACTAACAAGGATGAAATTTGAGATAAAACTAAGGAGGTCTAGAGTTATGATTTCCCCAATTGTCGGAATCCTTCCCGCTACATCTTCTATAATTTCGCTTAAGTACTATCTATCAATCATGAGGACTCTGGTTACCGTAAATCTATCTCGAGCATTTACGACAATTTACTAGGCGCACTTTCTCGAGCTACGCTAGCTGCTTTTAATATAGCTCACTTTAGATTGCACCCAAGGTATCATTATCTCTAACCCAACCTTTAAACCCTCGGTTATGGATCTCTCCTATACTTTGGGAGTGGTGTTTTTCAACAACTACCTAAATATGCACTCTCTCTCGAACAGATACACACTAAATAGGCACAACTAATTGAGGGCCCTTCAATCAACTACGACAAGAACTTAGTTGAACAAATAGAGAAAATATTACGGCTCAATTATATAAAAACGTAACAAGAATTTATCCTACAAAAGGTTCCATCAAAACCCTAGATAATAAATTAGCTATTCATAAAAGTATGTAAAATTTCAATACTAAAAGTCATAACCAACAATGAAATATAAGAAGAGGAAGGAAAAACTCGTAGAAGAATTCCGCGCCTTATTCCTATTCTGTCCGGCCTCCTTAGGTCGAACCTGTGTCCAAAATATGTCCAATCTGGTAAAAATAACGGTCTCCCATGTATATATCCCAAGTAGGGTCGGACCCAAACAATTATACCTTCTCCTACGCGAAAAAGGATTATTTTCCAGGTCTGGACTAGCGCGGTCGCGTATATGGCCAAGTATTCTGCCCTAGTCCGCGTCAGGTCCGCGGTCGCAATTTCAACCGCATTTTATACCCTGTTCCGTTTGGAATTTGGAAACACGTACAACATTAAAGTTGTAGACCTTTGAGTTATCTTTCCAACCATATATTATATTTCCCAAATGGAGTTCGGCGCAAAGAGTCATGTCTATTTTACTAGACAGTGACCAATATGCCTCCTCGAGTCTTCGTTTGTTCTTAACTATCAAATTGACCCCCGAACACGATCCCGGCTTAATTCCTTGGGCTTTTACTCAGACTTCAAAGCTCCAAATCACTTAAATTCATTCATAACATCTATATAGCTCGGAATCACTCCTACAAGGCACAAAACACACGGTTAGTGCAAAACACTAGCGATTAAAGCTCAAACTCAATTAAAGTGCAGTAAACTAACTAAAATACGTAACTATAGCCTATCATCAACACCCAACACTTAAACTATTGCTCGTCCTCGAGCAATCAAACTACACTTTATATAGACACGATATTTTTAAGCAATTCTCCTAACTCATCAAACCAAGAATATTTAAAATAGACTAAGCACAAAAGGATAACATCTTCACCTCAAGATTTGACTTACAAGTACCACGCATTATTCACAACTCACCCACTTACTCTAACATAGAGGTCACTGATATTACATTTCCTTCATGAGTCAAGTGCCCTCACACAACAAAAGAGAGTAGTTCCACACAATAAAATTTATGAACACATAGGAACTTAAGATAGAAAGAATTCACTCACTCTCAGAAATAACATTCATGTGCCACAAAAGATGCACTATAGGCTTGCCCGAAGAGTACTACTCTACTAATCGAGCTCATTCAGTCTAGGATTAAGTAGGACTATATTTGGTTATAATGTAAGCTGCGAGACGGGTAAGATACATTTAGATATAAGAGTGACTACACCTCCCTAAGCATTTTAATACATATACTTTAACATTCAAACCCCATGTCAAACCAAACTTCTCTTTCACATCAATGTTATTACCCCATACTTCTTTAAACACAATTACATCAAGAGTCACCACTTGTCAAGATTTTTTTTTCCCACAACAATACAACTATTTTTTCCTCTCTTTTTTCAAGTGACTCTTACTTTTTCAAAACAGTGCACCTTTCTCCTTATTTCATTAGTTCCACTCAAAAGCCAAACCAACCACCCCACACTTTAACTTTTACGCAATTCGTAATAATTCAAGTGCTCATGAGAGGGTAAAATGTTCAAATAGATAGTCCATTCAAACAATTGGGTAAGACTTGTAATGTGGTTGCCAAAGAAACAGGATTACAGGCTCAAAGGGGTTAACTACGATACATAACAATTAGGCGGGTACAATATACATAGCTGGCTCAACAAAGAAACGCCTATATCACTTCCAAGACTGAACAAACTACTATTTCGCTTTGAAAACACACGGGGCAAGTTCTAGACATCAAATGCAATGCACTGAATACATACAAACCTCACACAGACATGGCACATAACCCACTCAGGATTGGATTCATCAAGACACTCCAGTCAAAGCAGTTAAGCAAAGTTAAGTTTATACAATTTAAGGTACTTATACAAGAGTCAAAAAATGATCCTAAGCGTCACAACCAAAGTACTCACTATTCTCAAGGTATAACAAAGTCAAGAGATATTGCTTCAATTCAAAACACAACACAATGGCTCCTCTTCCTAAAAAAAACTAATTATACCCGGTTCGAACAAAACCCTTGAAAAAGAACTGCGGCACAAATAAAAACTAAGGGGGCATTGCTACACTACCTAACAAAAGAAAATCTTTTTTTTTCTTTAGACTTAAATCCCTCAAAAAAATTGTCTAATAGATCCATCGTCGGAAAAAGTCCAATCTTTTCTATTTTTGTAAAATAAAAATATTCAATTAAACTAACACAACTAAATTAGCATGGAAAGTCACCCAGACAATCTCCTCACCCCACACTTAAAATTGTGCATTGTCCCCAATACATACCATAACTAATAAGAGGTACAAGAAACTCCCTGGTAGGCCAAAAGCCGAAGCACTAGCAGCTCATGGGGTACTCAGAATTATCCCAGGCATGGTCCTTCGTGTGGGTACCTCACACTTAGTTCCAACCAATGGTTTGTTGTTGCGTCATTCGAATGGTTTTGCATTCCATGCTCCTAAAAAACAAAAATCGACACTACAAGAATAATACAATTATAATAAATAAATAAATAAAAAGTAAAGTTGGGTTGTCTCCCAACAAGCGCTTAATTTAACGTTGCGACACGACGTGAATCACTTTTTTACCTCCACCTCGAGCTTATGAATTGAACCCCAAGTTCTGATTCAAGCTTATGATTATGGTCATGGGACGGTGGAACAAATCTAACTGGCCCAAGAAAATAATGTAGCATTCTGCACTCCTTGGCATTTGTATGAGGTATGTAATCCTGACTTTCTGACAAGAAGAATTCCAGAATATATGCACCTTGTTCCTCATTCCTTGACTCTTCAATTGGTTCGGATGACTCTATTTCCATATCATCATCCAAACATAATATGGAAAAATGCTTGGAGTGTGGACCAATGCGCTCAAATACATGAACTTCAAGACTTTCAACATCAATGGTACTAGAGTCAACAAAATTTATATCCTCAAAACCCTTGGCTGACTCTAGTCTCATTTCTTCAACATCGACATCCTCAAAATCTAGTTCAATTGATTGTTGGTGTTCTACTCTCCTCCTCCTCTAGCTCATCCCCGTATTTTTTTAGATCCTCCAGTATTGTGATGACCCAAAAGGTCATCTTACGTAATTTAAGCGATATCTGTGTTCCGAGCCTCCGAGAGCCTCCGTTAGACTCACCTTGATATGCGTGCGCAGCCCGGGCGTGTAGCCGGGAAGCTATTATGTGAAAATGTGATAAAAATGAGTTTTGATAATTAATAAATGAATATATTTGACTTTGGTCAACATTTCTGGTAAACGGACCCGGACCCGGACCCGTGATTCGACGGTCCCGGAGGGTCCGTAGAAAAATATGGGACTTGGGCATATGCTCGGAATCGAATTCCGAGGTCCCAAGCCCGAGAAATAAATTTTTAAAAGAAATTATTTTCTGAAAATAATAAAGGATTGTGAAAATGAATAATTATGTGAAAACCGTGTTACCGGGTCCGTATTATGGTTCCGGAACCCGGAACAGGTTTATTATGTATTATTTGTCCTATCTGTGGAACTTGGTGTGAAACGGGCATGAATTGAGTAGTTTCGATCAAAAATGAGACTTTGAGGTTTTAAAGAAATTGAAATGTGGCTTGGAAAGGTGATGTTATGTTCCCGATGTCCGAGTGAGGTTCCGAGACCGGGAATAGTTTCGTGGTGTCATTTATAACTTATATGCAAAGTTTGAAGTCATTCCGAGCAGGTTAGGCCGGCTCGATTTATTGAAATGAATTCTAGAATTTTAAGTTCTTAAGATTTGATTAACTAAGTTGTGGGGTTTTGATTTCGAGTTCCGCTGTTGTTTTTCGTGTTCGGAAAGTTCGAGCGAGTCCGCTTAGTGAATTAGGACTTGTTTGTATATTTGGACGGGGGATCGGGTGGGCCCAGGTGCCTCCCGGACCCCGCGTGAGGCCAAAAACCAGCAAAAACCACTGCTGGTGCACAACAGCTGGTGTGACCGCAGGTGCGGTTGCCCAGCCGCAGGTGCGGGACCGCCCCTGCGGTCCCAGCCCCGCAGGTGCGATCCCTAGCCTTTTGCCCAGAGTCCGCAGGTGCGAGACTCAGCCCGCAGGCGCGAGACCGCAGGCGCGTGATTTTCCGCAGGGGCGACCAAATTCCCGCAGGAGCGGCCCCTTCTGGGCTGGCCCAAGACCGCAGGTGCGAGCATTTTTCCGCAGGTGCGAAAATCGCCCAGTTAATTTTAATTCTTAAGTCCAAAACAGAACACTTGCACGTGAATTATTAAAAGTTCAGCCCTCTCCTCCATCCCCAACCTCCACTAGCGAGCCTTGAGTCCATTTTTCCTCCCTTTCTACTCGGGTAAGCTTCATAACCTCGTTTTCGTCCATTATCCATCACTAATCACTAGAAACCTAGGCCTAAACTCATGAAA